>VWZF01006903.1:245140-259069 GCA_013396755.1 Sclerurus mexicanus
GCCGTGCCGTAACCCGAGCCACCCGCCCCGCAGCGCCGGCAAACGCACTTCGCCTCAAAATGGCATCTCGGCGGTGCCTGCCCGGGCTCGGGGCTGGCCGTGCCTCCCCGGGGCAGCACACAGAGACACTGTCCGCCCTGCGGCAGCCGAGCGGAGCCGCTCCGGGACCCGCCAGCGCCAGGACAGCCCCGCAGGGCTCCCCCTCCCCAGTCCCACCCTGCCCGGACTCAAAACTCGCCCGGACCGCACCTCCCTGGGACACCAGCCCTCCTCACTCACAAGTACGAATAGCTCTTTTCCAGTCGAATCATGCAAGTGCATCCAGTGAGACAGATTTCTAGAAGGACACTTCGTAATACAAATGAAATGCACAACGTTGTTATGAATTCACTTAATTTTTCAAACTACAGGCATAGAGTTTATTTAGGATAGGAAACCACTACAATGTCCTAAGTCTTCAGGCCAATCGCACACACGGAGAAATTAACTATCAAGTTGCCCCTTAACAGAACGTGATGATCTTACAGATAAACTGCCTCCATCTGTTTTCTCTAAAGGCAACTTGTTCTGTACCATGAAAAGAGGCTGCTGCAATTTGGAATAAGTAAGCATTTTGCTGTAAACAAAACAGAGAAGATTTTTACCATTCTGAACATACTGAAATTACTAAGATGCCATTATGCTCCCAGATAAGAGACAGACCTGGGGGGGGGAAAGAAATCAATCATTGCAGTGACAACACAGTATAAGAAGAGAGAAAGAATAACCTGAAACATTTTTCAGCAGTAGCAATTTTACTCACTAAGCATGCTACCAAATGTTATTCTATCGGAACAGAGAAAAAAGCCTTCAAGGTATCTCAAGATGGTGCAAGTCTTTAGGCCATCAGTGTGGAACCAGGAGCACACAGACTTGTCTGACTTCTACGGGAGTGGTTTGTGCTTTTGTTGGTTTAACTGAATCTGAGACTAAAAAACACTGGTAAGGGTGGCAATTCTTCTGCAATGCTACCAAGAAGAGACCTTTGGCCACTGCTACACCATTCATGTAAAAAAAATAATCTCACCAACAATAAAGGCTCCCAGAAACTCTTCACTGTAATCAAGTTTTGAGCCTGCATCTTTAAGTATACTTATGAAGTCAAAACCAGAAATTCAGAGCTCAGAGACCTTTAGACACAGGATCCTTTCACTCAGTTTCCCCTGTATTGTTTCACAACTACAAAATAGGAACAAATTCTAAATGCTAAGCGATGTTGAACTGAAGCACTGCCTTCATGCTAAACCCCTAGAATCTAGCAAGGAATGTCAAATACTACTACAGTGGAAGCTTCTAAAAGACTTTAAATCTGAAAAAAAAAGAACAAAAAAAAAACCAAACTAGAGTAGGCAGGATGATGGAAATAATCACCCTTATAGATATACTAATACACTTAAAAAAACTCCCACCATGAACATTTCTTAACCCTGGTTATTTCAGATCAAGGATCAGAAGCACTCACAACTGGCTACTTTATCTCTACAATTCTAGGTAAACTAAGCACAGGACTGATTTGGGTTTTTTTTTGGTTATGTATCAGAATAGAAACTCTACTCAGATGCCTTTGTTATCTATGGAATATGAGCATTTTATTTACTGCAAATAGACTTGTATTTGCTAGATTTCACTTTGCAGAGGGCAAAATACAGTAATTTTGCTTCTATACATCATATATGATAACATTTTGTCTTTCAGATTATACAAAACTAGACACTTAAATTTTTCCCCAAAGGAACCTCATTTATATGTCTATGGAATTTTATTTGTGATTTGTATATAATCACACTTATAATAAAAGATAATCAAAACTTAAAGTATTTTCTGTTTTACACAGCCTTTCTCTATTAACCTTAAGGTAACAGAAAATGTCAGACATATTCCAGCAAACCAACAGCTATTTTTCTTTTAGAATATATTTAATAATGCTTAGTCATTGGAATAAAATTTATTCAAATTGTCAGAAGTGGAAGAGCAAGTATGTTTACACATTAAAACTGAAGCTCAAAACACTGTAACGTGATTACCTGACAGCTACTAAATGGCCTGCAAGAAGTTATTCGTTGATTCTCTTTCAGAAGGCCAATATAACAGTTCCACCCTTAGCATTCTCCCTATAGTTTTACTTTGTTGTGTATTTTTCTTAACATAAACTTCCCCTGTCACTGCCCCAGGTTGTGTTTGGGTCTCAAGACCTATTATTGGGATATTTCACACAACAACAACATATAAAGAAAATTAAGACAGTCCCGAAGGCTTTAACAGGGTTCAAACCCACTGTGCTAAAAATAACAAGATGCACACGTGTTACTGAGGATTCTGTTTTCCAAAAGAGCAGACAGAAAACATCACTGTGATGATTTATAAGGACAGTCACAAACAGCTTTAATACTTCAGCTCAGCACAAGTTTCATGCCAACAAAGATTACAACCAGTCACAGTGGGGCAGAGGGGGGGCCAACAAAAAAAAACCACAAACCAAAACCAACCAAAAAGTTCAACAACCCCAAACTCACAATGTCATTGCAAACTAATTTTAAGAAATGAAAAGTAGTGCCAGGAAATATACCTGCTTATAACAATTTTAATGTTTTCACAAACTTGTTTGAAAACTACAGCCCATATATCACAGAAACATACATACACAGCAAAACAATGGTATCGACACAAAACAGATAACGAAGTACTGCTAAAAAGGAGCATTCGAATGGAAAATGTCCTCTTAACTTCTTTAGGTACTACTCTTGGGTACATGAGCAACACAGAGCCTGACAGGTGTCATTCTAAACAAACCGTCCTTTCGAACATACTTCATTTCCTGTGAGAAATGTGACTGTGACCATTACTAACTGCTTTAGCAAGCGCCACTTTAGGCACTGATCTCTAATACACCCCTGGACAAGCAGTCCCACTGAGCTATGTCTGTGTTACTGCTTCCAGGACAAGAGAATCTTCTGAAAGATGCATCAACATTACTGGTTTAAATAAAGTTATTTTTAATGTAAACTTCCAGAAACCTGAATTCTAAACCAAAATTAAAAACTCAACAGTATTGGCGAATTTCTTTGCACAACAATAAAATACTTCCTAATACACCTTCCAAAAGCACAGATTCTGGATGATAATACTTCCAGTTGAACAGAAAATCCAGTGCAGAAGAGTAGCATTCATCAAGTCCAGCATTTTCAAAACCAAGCAAATCTGCAACAAGCAGTTTATACAGAATCTGTTTTCTATTACAGCATAATGGGTTCAGTAGGTGGAAGAGTGTGGACTGCAGACACACTAATACACAAACGTGGCTGTATCAGGTACTCCTATGAGCTGGTCAGACATTTCAACACTATATTTTTAGATTATTCTCTCATACCAACTGCACTGTTATGATGGCATTTAATTCCATTATTGCCATTGTCAAAAAGCTAATCTTCTGCTTCAATTGCAGCAGTTCTTTGAAAAAACACATTTTTAAAGACTGTATTTAATTCTCAAATATACTTCCGCATTAATAGCCATGAGCCAGCTTAGTGTAGTACAGAGAAAGGAGCACCCACATTTCACTTGCTAGATGCTATGTCACTTCATGCTCCTTTTTGACCAACTCTGTAAAAATCCCTGGATTTGGGAACAGTACACCTGTTGTTATATCCGTCCCTACTATATAAAGATTCTGTTGTGCTTTCTCTGTTCTACTAAAGCCAAGGTTACATGAGGAAAAACAGAAGAAAAAGCTTGGCTGAATTGATCCCTTCTGCCCTGTCAGTGATGCCAAACACACAGCTATGGTATTTCTGGTTCTTGAAACTCAAGTGATTCTTTCATCTCAGAATTTCTCCTTCATCCAGAATAAGAAAAGAAAGTCACTGCACATCAAACAAATTGTACTACGAGCAACAGACGTAGGGAGGCCTGGTTTCTTACAGATTTATGTTCTATTTTGGCCTGTATCTTTCCCTAATGTAATTGCCCCAGCTCACTCTATACATCCTCTATGACTGCACTCTCCCTGTCCCTAGCAATATGTCCATTTCTCCACTCACACACATATTCCTCTGACCACAGTTCTCTCTCCCTTTCCCTCCCACACCCTCTGCTCCCAAACATCATGCCTTGCTTGCTGGACAATACGTGCATATTGACTTGCCCCTTATCAGGCATAACCAGTTTACTGAACGCTTCTGATTCTAACACAGAAGGATGTTAACATCTGGGGATATGAACACACCTCAAGACGTTTGGCACCAAAACAGTGTGACATCCACTCCATAATCTTAGCAGACATCTCATCTTCAAGGCTACTGATACATGAAGCTTGTCTTTCAAGTTTTAGGTATTAGAAATTTGCCAAAATCCAAAACTTTATGTAATACATCAGAACCACTTAACAAAACCATAAAACAAAGGACTCAACTGCAGAAGAAGAGCAAAAAGGAATGTGGGGATGGAAAAGTAAAGATTCTGACCAATTCATTTTTTCCTTTGTGGACAGGGGATATACTTGATATACACTAAGAAGTTACATGGGATCACTAATGTTCAAGCTAATTAAAAAAATCCAAAAAATGTTTCAAATAAGGTAACATTCCTAAATAGCAGCCTTACCCACAAGCACACTACACCACAACTACGCTGAGCCTGGAAGGAGCACTCTTGTTCCGTATGCCAACACTGACACTTGGTCTGCCCCCACAACTGCAGCTACTCTTGCAAGAAGTGAAGCATAATGGGAAAAAAATGGCAAAAAGGTAATTGTCTCTCAGCCAGTTTCAATTCCTACAGCATCAGAGAAATGCCAGTCAATGTTGCTGCAAAGGAAAAGGCAAGGACGCACCAGGGTGGCATGAACAAGGAGTAGAACTGGCCCTTCAAGTGCACCCAGGTGCTTGGCTGCTTATCTGTAGCACAGAACTGCCCTCTTCATCTGGCAGCTCATTATTCATCTAGCAGACATCAATGGAAGTCTACCTGGCTGCACTGCTCCAGTCCTTAGGAAATTATATTATCAATCTTTCCACACTAGGCAAAATAAAGTACCTGAACAGAAAACGTTCAAGATAAGGCAGATACAAAAAAACATGTTACTTCACGTTTGATGGCAGCATCATGAAAGCAAACCCAACGAATGTGTCAACGAAGGCAGCTAGGTGCCAGCGCAAATCAAAAAAAAAAAGCTGTGGGCGTTACAGACACTACTAAATGCAACAGCAGAGGAGCTGACGTGCCTGGGTGCGCGTGGGTGTGATAAAAGGCCTATGAATTAGCCTGCTGCACTGTGGCACATGTCTAGCCAAGCACTCTGCTTGTGACACCGCCTGCTATCAGACCAGTTGGGGAAGGAGGAACAGAGTCCTCCCTCGCTCCATCCAGAAACCTGTGTAGTTCCTGACCCACAGCTAGACACAAGTGACTGTGCTATTGCCACCAGTGCACACATCTGTCAACAAATCTGGGTGTTCACAAATCTGCAGCCCTTTTGTCCCCAGCCACATATCCTGACAGCAACTCTTTGGCTGAAGTATTCCCTGTGAGGAAGGAAAGAAACGCCCCCCTTACTCTCCTTGTAAACCTGCCATTCCCTTATACTGTGGAGGAAAAAAAACCCCAGTGGTGAAACACCATTCATCAGTTTCTTAATTTCATTTAAGGTTTGATAGATTACTATCACCATTTCCCTCTCCATTGTTTTTCCTTCCCTAACTGAAGAAGTCCAAGTCTGTTTGGTACTGCATCCTACTTGTACTGCTGAGAGAAAGAAAAAAATCAAACCGGAACAAAAAAAATTACCTTCCAGTTTACTGGGACTGCTGAAACTGTGCTACCAAAAGGGCATAACATATATGTCCATGTACAATGAACGTGTACAGCTGCATAATCACATTTTTAAAAACCTTACAATTACTTCAGAGAATGCTACTTCAATACTGGCTTAAATTCACTTAAGGCTGTGCTGATTGCAAGAAGGGAAGTGCTGGCCCTCCTCTCTCCTTACTCCTCACAGGGTATGACAGTGAGATGAAACTACTGAAAACTGAGGGGATTTTTTTATTTTTAGGGTTAGTTTACAGCTAACTTAGCAAACATATCCAACCTCCTACCTGGCCACAATTACAAAAGTGACAGTGGAAACACACAACCAAAAAGAAGAGAGATGAAAAAAAAATTTTCAACACTGTAAGCAGATGGGTTCAATCTAAAGTCAGAGCTTCAAAGCAAAGAGCTGTTTGGAAAATTATTCAGGATTTCTCCAAGTGTTAATACCTAATTTAGAGCCTATTACTGTTTTTCCTCTGTTTGAATTAAATTACATTGCACTTACTGTACCTCAGCCAGCATTTTATCATCTGGGCATTCAATACTGCTACAGCCAATTTACAATGCCTCTATCAGCTACAAGTTTCACCACCTCACAACCCACTCCTCCATCCACGCTATTTCCAAACACACAAAATAGAACATGCTTCATTCACTTGTTTCCAAGCAAGGCTGTCAACACCCCTCTGCCATAGGGGTACCTGCTGAGCTCTTCCTGAAAGCCCAAAACTGGCCAGAGTCTTCTGGATGTGTCACACCAGTGCTGAGTTGAAGGGCATAATCACCTTCCTCAGCCTACCCACAACACCCACCGTAACACGGCCCAGGAGGCACCTTCCCAGGTGCTGGGCTTCCTGAGATTCCTCCCTGCTCCCTCCAGTCCATCCAGGTCACTGCAAGGAGCTGCACAACCCCTTGGCCTGCCAAACACTCCTCCCAGTTCTGTATGGCCTACAAACTTAGTATGTGCTCTGTCCCATCATCTAGGTCATTTACGAAGATGTTGCACTGTACTGGAAACCCAACATGGACACCTGGGGCACACCGCTAGTCACTGGTCTCCAGCTGGACTTCATGCTGCTGATCACAACTCTTTGAACCTGGTAGCTCATCCAGTTTTCAGTCTTGCTCACTGTCCATTTGTCTAGTCTGTACTTCCATCAGTTGGTTGATGAGGATGTTACAAGCAGCATTGCCACTACCCAAGATAAACAATATCCACTGCTCTGCACTGATTCACGGAGATAGTCATTCCACCACAAAATGCTATCAGACACCCACCAACATCAACTGTGCTGACCTGCTGCTAATGCTGACCCACAGCTCTCAGCCAGCTCCTCATTCACCCAAAAGGAAAAGCTCCATGGATTCCTCCAGTGCTCTCACAACAAAACACCTCACAACACCCTGCACCCCTCAGCACCCCAGCCTATCCTTCCTGGTGAGCCCATAACCAGCCCTCGCAGCCCTCCAGCCATGCCAACTGTCCCATTCCCTCTGATCTCAACAAGACTGCAGCCACGGGACTGCACACAGACCTCCTGTTTCTCCTGCTTGTGCCCAGTCTTTTCCTCAACATATGGAAAACAGAGTAAAATCCAAATAAGGTATTTGATTTAGTCTGTGCAGATAGAAACTCTGTACTGACTACACTTTAATAGCCTGAAACCTCTTTCACACCATGACAAAGTTACAGACACTGAAAGGAAAAACCAATAGCAACAATGGAGTAATAACTTACGGACAGATAGATATGGGAAGAGGTGCTATGCAGCTATATACAGAGAAAGGAGATTAACACTTCTGTTGCTCCTATCCCAGGTAAGAAACCCTGTTACAAGAGAGCTCTGGGCTCAAACCCAGCAAGCCTTTCTCACCATGCCATTGCTCCTCTACCCACACTCCCTGCTACCTGAGCCCAAACCTCACTCCTGCTCTTTCAAATCCTCAGGAGACCTCATGATCTGTATTTCCAGCACACTCAGAGCTTCTCTTCTCTATGAAAGTAACCTGAAGGAGAATTATTTTATCTTCAGTTGTTACAAGTACACAGAGTAAAAAATATCTTCCTGTAAACAATTACTTCTTCCAAAAGCAGAAACGGTTTGAAAACAGTATTCAAAACTTCTGAAACATTTATCTTACCTAACCTCAAACTTTTAAATTTTGTCTAAAATTCTTTGAAGCAAAAGCCTCCTTGGTTCTTATCTTTCTGCAAGGCAAGAAAACCTTTCAGGCTCTTATATTAACTAAATCACCCTTTACAGCATTCACACCAACCCATTCTCAAAGACCTGCTTTAACATCTGTAAATCTCAGTACTAAGTGGTAACTAATGAACACCAACATTGTCAAAACAGTAAAAAGAAGAAAAGGAACATAAAGAAAATGTGAAATGACAGACTTTTATAACCTGCTTAGTAGCTTACAGCGACCTTTTCTAACTGAAATGGTTTAACGCGCTGTGGCTATATCCTTAAATGTATTTAATGTGCATGACAGTCTCAGCTAGCTGCTGGTGACTGGCGTGCAGGAAGGAGCTTCCACAGAGTGGTGTAAACCCACAGTTCTCTGCTAGGCTGCCTTATGTGCTCCTCTGGAGCAATACTGCTGGCCTTTGTTGGGAGTAAAACACTTGAAGCATTTGCAACAGTCTTTTCTCACCAGTGCACCCTCATTTCATATAGTTTTAGATGGTTATTTTTCCTGTAACCAACTTGGCTTCTGAAATTAAGTCAGTGGAAATTAAGATACTTACAAAGAACAACCAAGAAAGAAAATCAGAGAATTTCACTGTAGCAACCAACCATAGACAAAGAAAGAAATTCTTGTATCAGCTCTTCCCTCCACTCCTATTCTCCCAGCTCCACCCCAGGCTCCTAAGACTGTTACTGACAGAATTAGAGAGATGTAAATATTATACAACAGCATTTGAAACTTTGAGAAAAACTTGAGTAATACCATTTCTGCAGCGGAACCTCTGGCTAAGGAATGCACAGCTGCTGAGCAGATGTATAATTTCAGCATTTAGATTCCATTATTTCAAAGGGGATTTTTATTTTTTTTACTAGATGTTTTCAGATTTTCTATTTCCATCTGTTTTTTGACCTCTCTCAGTTTTGTCCCCTCTTCTCTGTTTTAGTTCATTACATCAAAATTATTTTGCAAATTAGAAACATCTCGACATTTAAAAACTTGTGAATTTGAAGATAGGTGGGGGAGTGAAACTGGGCCAGGGGCGGAACAAAAACAGACAGTTCAGCAGAGGCTTGGGTTTGAATCAAAACTGTGCTGTCTGGGTCAGGTTTTATTTTGCAGTTCCTGGTTTATCCCAAATTGGTGAGTCCCTAACTGTATTCCTTCCATGAAATTTTAAGAGCAGAAAACTGAAGAATATCAGCTATACGAGAATGTTTCTACACTTTGCCAGAGCCCTCAGCCATAAACTTCTTAGTAAAACAACATGCCAGGTTTTGATTCTTTTTAGAGCCATAATAAATTAATTATCATTTTAAGCTTAAAAAACCCCAAACCTCACCATGTACTAAGAGAACTTTACAAAACAAAGATTAGTGCAAACCAGAATCAGTGGCTGTCAAACCAATTCAGTAAAGAATTTATTAACGCAAAAGTACTAAAATATTAAAAAAATAAAGAGTTAGCATTGTTTAAAAAAAATTCCATTCATGTGACAGACTGGCCACAAGACCTATACAATTTTTAATTTAATTTTAGACTCACAATAATAACTTGCCTGGGAGGGAAAGAGCATAATCTTCAATCCTAATGAATGGCATATATTTCAGAACACTCCTATGGAAAATTTTCTATAGGACACTTTCACACACACCAAAAAAAAAAAGAAAAAAAAAAAGATTGTGAACTAGTAAATGTGGAAGATCAAATTAGAAAAATATACCTATACGTTCAAACAAAAAAAATCACATTTTTGTTCTGTGAGATTTATTGCTTTTTTTGTCTCCAAGTTTTAAAAAATACTTTAAAGCAAAACTTGTCATATCTTCTAACATCAGGGACATTTCTGCCTAACACTCAGTACCACTACTGAGTTTTTCATTACTATTAAAATCCCTTCAATAATCTGGACAGAAGACAGTCCATGTTTTGGGCACTGAGCCTAAGAAGGGCTGCACCTCATAAGCTGGCAGTGCCTTCCTATGCCTTGTCCCAACCCCTCTTTAATTAACTCTCCGTTGTCCAAACCAGTATCTGCAAGGTCTGCTTCTCAGATAACACAGAGGGATACAGGAGGGTTTCTGAAACCTTCTCCAAGGCACTCTGTTAAAGATTAATTTTGCTTCCACAGAGAAGGATATGAAGCACGTAGGAGCACATTTTACACAGCTTTCTAGTTTTCTCATTCGCATTTCCTGTCACTGAGGTTCACTCTGTCTTCTGATAAATCACTCTTGTTTTCACACTACTCTGTAAGTTCTTTCACTCCCAAATACAGGGGAAAAGGAGATGAGACAGTTTTTCCTATTTCCAGTATCCATTTTTCCTGCTGAACGATTCCTCACTACTCGTCTGTTCATGTTTCCTTTTTAAGCCCTCTATACTACTGCACAGAAACTGCACTGTGAATTTCCAACTGAACAATGAACAGTAAAAAGAATGATTAATTTTGAAAATTATATCTGAGCTTATTCACCACTCCCACATCCCTGACTCTGAGCACATAATGTACTAATTTGCACAACAAATCTCATGAGCAGAGTATTGATTCTCTGTGTAAGTGGAATCTCTGATGACTTCAGTCCTCCAAAGTCATTTGAGCTCTGTGCACTGATTTCCAGGCAAGTTTGGGATCAAGCTCTCACAGAGGAAGTATGAAGGTCTACAAATGGTTTTATGTGGGTTTTTTTTCAAATCAAGAGTCACCGGTGAATTCGGTAGAGAACCCAAGTCCCAGACCCGGCTGGTGACTCACAGGAAGAGCTCCATGGAGCCAATCACTTTCACTGTAACAACAGGTGTCACTGCAGATAGTCTGAGGCAGTGACACACCTGACCTTCAGGAACAATTTGCTGTGGCTCCTCCTTTCACCGTGCCTATACAGTCTGTGAATATTACCACAATCACAAACTAGAGTTTATTTTCCTACTCTAATGCTTGTGTTGAATTCTGCTAACCAGACCAGTAGTAAACCTGACTGAAAGGCACAGAATTCAAATGAAATGGGGTAGTGCCTCCAAGACACTCACTAGAAAAATACTGAGAAATCAAACTATCTGGATTATAAACAAAATGAGCATAAAACAAAATGGCCATATTTCTCACACGGTTTGTGTACAGCTGAAACAATGGGGTTGTAACCAGAAACCCATGCATCTTATCACTACACAACATAAAGTTCTTCTCAATATATCAAATATACAACAACCTAAAGTGCTTCAGTGTCACGAACCTACAATGAATTTCAAAATATAAATTGAAGACTAGTAGAATAACTGCTTTCTTTGGCTTTGTGGGGGAAATGGCCATGAAATGCCCCTAACAAACTTTATAAACATACCCAGGGAGGTGCTGAGAAGCCAATTCGCAACAAAGACCATTCTGGCAAGTTGGCAGCTTGTCCCCTAGCTGACTGCCTGGTGGGCCAGCTACTTGTTTATCAAACTAAAACCCTTGGAATTTACACACCCTGAGTACAATGTCCTGTGCAAATGTTTCTGGACTGAATCCCTCACAAAATAGCTATTCCATAGATCTTCTCAATAAGAGTATTCAGCATGCTAAAATTATGTTTTCTGTACATGAAGAAAAATGAGACAACTTTCAGCTTTTTACCAAATTCCAAGGATCACCTAGCCTAGTCTCTGCACTATTGTTAAAGGACATAATACAGCCTGTTAAGGTTTACATTCATTGTCAGTTTTAAACACTTTTAGATACAAGTCAAACTACTTTCTGCCTGAGACTAGCGAGCCCTTAACAGACTTCACAGCAACTTTTAAGGGATTGCAAGAAAACCAGGCAGAAAGCAATCCAGTCTTCCCCTTAAAGCAATAACCATCGTGAAAGGCACAGAAGACATCATGGCAACTGAGGACCACCAGCACTAGTGTGGTGGAGCAACTGCAGAAGGTTCTGCAGATCTTGCCCAAGAAAGGAAAAGCAGCAGTGAAAGAAAAAACGTGTTGTCAGGCACACTCTGTGCCCACCCCCAAGTCCCACATTTTGGGAATACCAGCAAATGAAACAAGGCTACAAGCACTCCATCTGTATCCACATACAACTCCTACTTTTAAATTACTGAGTTCCTTCTGTCATTTATTTACAGACAACAGTAAGATAAGATATCTTACAGTAGGATAAGTGAAGATAACAAACAGAAAGTAAGTGAAGAAATCCCAGGCACTGCACCTATGTCCTCTCTTTACTGAGGAGCCAAGAAATACCTGGTGCCTTCCCAGATATCCAGATGGAAAGGACAGACTTCAACTGATGCTTGACATAACCAGGGAGAAATAAACACTTGTGAAACTTTTCCTGCCACATACTGACTGGTCTCATTGGTCCATCTATGCTTTTCAGCAATTTACCAAAGAAGTTATTGCAACTCCGTGTGTCAGACCTTCACCTGCTCTGGGAAAGCAACACTGTCCTCATTATAAAAATTACCAGCCACAATGATCAACAAAAAATAAAAGGAGGGACTCTTTTCCTTTGAGTTGTTCGCTTTTAAGGGCTTTCGAGAAGGTGGGGTTTTTTTCTCTTATAAAGCCTGGCTATAGTGAAATGTGAAGGGAATGTGCTCAGATCCTCCTCTCTACATGTTAGTGCCCCGATTGGAGCAAAATTTAGGAGAGATTCCAGTAATTAGGACATAATTAAGATCACTATTTTCACAACACTTTTTTTTTGTTTTTAAATACTTAAGAGACATGGTTTAGTGATGGGTTAATGGCTGGACTTGATAATCTTAAAGGTCTTTTCCAACACAAATGGTTCTGTGATTCTATGAATATAGCCAGCACCGATTGTTTTGTTATAGAAATATATATTTAGCAAGTCCTTCCCTACTTTTTTCACATTCCATAGTCACAGAGCAGCTGTACAACAGTATAAGGACTGGCAGTTGAATCTTGTGAGAAGAGGCTGCATAAAATTTCAAATCACAGCTCAAAGCCTACCAGGTTGTATGTCTCTATATAAATACATATAAAATACACTCCCTCTCTCCCAAAATGTGGTGCACAACTTAAGAAAAAGTTACAAAAGGAACGAAAGTACAAGAACAAAAGACAAATATGTTGCCAGCAAGACTTTTATCCAGACTGCTACAAATGCCACAACATGGGGCATTTCTGGCTATGGACTGGACAAAATCTCTGAATGCAAATCGCATTAATCGAAGTTAAATCATGTTAACTTCGTTCTTCCAGGACTAGGTTTGGTCCTGGAAATCAGGCAAGTCTCCCTCATCTACAGAAGCAGCTTGTCTATCCCTGCAGGTAACAGGCCTGAACAATCCCTAGTGCACTAGCTTGATAAAAGAGCTCAAAGATAATTACCCGTAAGCAGAGAACAAAATATGTAAATTCGGAGGGAATCTATTTATACTGGGAAGAACCATCGTACAACTTTTGACACAAAGAAATATACGACTGCTGAAAGGAAATACCACAACTTACTACCATTCCCTGCTGCTGAATTCACTCTTAATTTTACCAAAACAACATCAGAGGGTGGTTGATTGAAAGGTGGTAAAAAGCCATTCATGCTTTAGAACCCCGTTCAATAGATTTTGTAATCAGTTATGAAAACAGCGTTGTTAATCGGTCCTCAACAGCACGATCTTCTGCCGCCAAGGTACAGGCGAGAATTTGGGGTTATTATTTCTTCAGGCGGCTTTTTGCTGCGCGTCGCTATGCGGCAAAGCCCGGCTGGGAAAGCAGGCGCCCGGCTCCGCTCACGGCTCGCACAAAAGGCAGGCGAAACCACCTCGTTCCCCGCACCCTTCCCACGACGGCCGGGGCGGCTGGGCAGCGGGCCCGCGATTACAACACCGGAGGGAGGGAAGGAGGGAAGGAGGGAAGGAGCGCAGGGCCGGCCCT
>VWZF01006903.1:259398-415975 GCA_013396755.1 Sclerurus mexicanus
GGCGCAGCCCGGCCGGGCCGGGAGGGGCCGAGGCCCGAGCAGCAGCCGCGGCCGGGTTTGGCCGCAGGGCCGGGACGCTCCGTGCGGACGGGGGTGGAGTCGGCGCCGTGGAGCGAGGAGGAGCTGCCGGGATTCTTGGAATAGGTGGGGTGGGGGATCACCGGAGCAGCTCCCGTGGGCGTCCAGGGGGGCCTGTGTGTGAGCTGGGGTGGGCGAGGAGCGGGCAGTGGTGGCAGCAGGGTAGGGGAAAACGAGGGCCCCCAGTGGACCTCTTGGCTTCGTGGAAGAGTTCTGGGAAGGCCGACGTTGCAGAGCCACACGAGGGATGGAGTGCCATGGCAAAGGACGGGATTGTTTGTTTGCTTTCTCCGTTTCCTGCATCTCTAAATAAATAGGCCCGGTTAGTTAGACTGGAACACGTTATAACTTCTGCAATGAGCTGCTCTGCTCGCTGAATAAGGATGCTGAAGGCCATGATTTGCATTGCAGTTCCGAGCTCCTTATCATTAGGACAAATGGGAAAAGTAATAATTTGTCCGTCTGTCTTCAAGTGAGGTCTCCCAGCAGCAGTGCAGGAGCTTCAGTGACAGCATGTCATGTTGTCACAGGAGACTGCACAGCTCCCACCTGGGCCACTGGTGTCAATCCTTCACTCAGCCAAGTGACAGCAGTTGTGCTGCTGACATCGTCTTGCCTTTCACTTGTCCCGTCACCTGGTTATTCTGCATCAAGACCTTTGCACACCAAACCGACTGCAGGGGAAATGAAGATCATATGGATCATACAGACCTGCTCAGTCTCCCTTTGCTGCAGACCAAAACGCCCTTTAGGCCTTCAAGACACACCAGCAATTGCTCGTGTAGAGATGCCTGCCCAGATAAACTGTTTCTAGAGAATAACCACTTGGGAAGCAATCTGGCTTATCGGTGCCAAATGGCCACATGTGCATATATTGTGGGAAACACGGGCTCGCTTATTTAGCTGACCTCTCCACAGTCTAGCTCCATTTTTGCATGCTAATATCAGATAGGGCTTGTAAATGTTGTGTACTCCGCTCCTGAGTTGTCACCCCTGAATGTAAGATGAGAGCACCGGCTCTGCAGCCCGGTTCACATGTTGTACCCACAGATCGTTGGGTGAGGGCTTAGCTTGTGTACTATCCTATGCAGCAAAACAAAAGAGGAAGTATAATTTCAAACCTATCAACTTTGCAGACTTCTTTAAAATGCAGGCAGGTAAAGGCACACCTAGTAATTGTATGTGGCCAGATACTGTGGTGATAGGCATTTCAAAATGCAGCTCTTGTCTTACTAGATTTACAGAAAATTTTTTCCGATCACCATCATCCAGAAAAATCTCTCCGTGTCCAAAACAAAGCCAGCCTGCAAGAAAGACAAAATCACGGCTTCCATGCCAAGCAATACAGAACTCCTATGCTTATGTTTATAATTTCAAAGGAAAATATGAGTCTGCTGTTCTTCCACTCTGCCTACTATCAGATTATAGCAACGGAATAGACACTCAATATGGAAGAAGAATGCAACATGCCTGTGTGCTCCCGACCAGAACCAAAGCTGTCAGTGCTAGCATCTCTTCAGTAATACTGCATGCTAATACAGCCCCATGCTTTTCAAATATTAGCTATTGATTTCAAGCCAGTATGCGTAAATTTAGCAAAATCCACTAGCCTTGAAATGTATTTGATCTGTTCTGTGAAACAGATAATGCTTTTCATCCAATTCCTGGTGTGTATATTTGCACCTTGCAGAAGTTGCCATCCCAGCTGGTGCTTTTCAAGGCACTTGGGCACTGAAGATGCCCACAAGTGACAGTCCTTGTCAGGTCAGAAACAGTGTTGCTGAGGATGAAGTTTGTATTGCTAGGGCAAATAATGCCCATTCTCTACATTAAGGAGCGCTGTGTAACTCTCAGTCACAAAAAAGTCTGCAAAAGTAAACTACATTATAATAATATTAGGGCTGCAGGAGAACAAACTGAATCTTAATCTAAAATGCTGAGTCATAACCACCTTAAAAAGTATTTAGATTGTGATGGATGTCTGATGAAACATCACGCAGGAGGTACTGCTGTCTTTCGAAACAGTGCAGTACTTACAATATGTTTCAATATCTCTAAAATGATAGGTAAAAATACCTATTTAAACCAGCAAACAAACACTTTA
Organism: Sclerurus mexicanus; assembly: GCA_013396755.1. Classification (NCBI taxonomy): domain Eukaryota; kingdom Metazoa; phylum Chordata; class Aves; order Passeriformes; family Furnariidae; genus Sclerurus; species Sclerurus mexicanus. Next base: position 261,581 of record VWZF01006903.1, read on the forward strand.
GGTGATAGGTTCTCAGAGAGACACAGGGTTCCAGTGACCTCGTTATCATTAACAGATGTCTTACCTGATGAAGATTTTAGGAATCTGCAAAAACTCAGACATACCAGGTATTGGTAACACAAAGTCTTTATTTTGTTAATTGAGCAACACTCAAAAGACACCAAAGTCTGAAAATCTGAAAAGAAACATATGTTCATTTGGCCAGGATGGGATGTGGAAGGCTAACAGGAGATATAGAAGTCACAGTTCAAGACTGACTATCATGAGGAAGAGAGATGTATTTAAAAAAAATTAAATCAAGAGTTGGATAGTCATCCAGCTGCTTTCATTGTTATTTCCTCTCCAGGAATTTCTTATTAGTTCTTGGAATCACTTGGGACGTATAGACTTGAATATCAAAAGAACAAAGAGGTATATATAGGGAGAAGGTCAGCCATGTGATAGGACTTTATCTTTGTAGATCCTTCTTCCTTTCAGTCTCTGGAATTCATATGGCTTAAATCTGTGGTCCAAATGTATTTTTGAAAACTTAGCAATTAGATGAGTATTTCTCTGTTGCTGTTACCAAAATAAATATTCCATGTTACATATTAAAAGAATATTGCCCTTCAGCCAGGGACACAATTATTTCACTTAAAATGACATGAATTTGGCTTTGCCTCTTTTTCAGAATTATTTTACTTGAAAGCATATTCTTTTCATTATAAATTTATTCAGCTGTTTGTTACTTAGAAATGTCATGGATTTTATTAAATGCTTTCAATTTTAGCACAATTCATTCAATAAGGCAGCATCAAATCTGTGAAGAAAGGTGTTTCTTAAAAGATTCTGCTGGTGGAGCACTGATAGTAAAAAGTCAAGCCCCAGCCAACCTTCGGTCAAAGCGGTGTGATGTGGAACCGAGCACGGTGCGGCACTGGAGAGCACGGTGCCAAAAATCCAGAGAGTGTGCAGAGCTCAGGCACCGGGAAGCTCTTGGTGTATTTTGGGGTTACTTGGGCTCCTGCAGAGCGGGTTGTTCTTCAGCCTTGTGCAGGTGGCCGCGGAGGATGGAGGGCAGAACGGCTGTACCTGTCCCGTGCCTCAGGCAGCTGCTGCAGGGCGAGAACCGATTCCTCGCCGAGCTGTGCAGTGATGAACTCCACTGCATCCTGCCAAGGGCTGTAGTAACAGCAGCACTTCGCTCTAGGAGCTATTTGGCCAGTCAAGAACCAAACTTTCTGTTGCTTTTTCTGTTTCTTCTTCCTGTGCCTAGTTGGGCTGTTTTGTTTTTATGGATTCCCAAGTACAACCTCCATATTGCAGTCTTTTCACCAGACCATAATAAACCCTGAGATAACTCTCCTTATAAACCCTAAGAAACATTTCAAATTATTTTGTTTTTCTTAAACACAGTGTTGGGTAGTAAGACCATTAACAGTCTTATCACAGAAAAAGAAATATTTGTAGGCTCAGCAGAGGTTTCACCAGGATGCCTCGCTCACGTCGCTTTGTTTGAATTAGTGACATGTTTTCCCCTAGATGCACGCACATAAAATCCCCAAAGCCTTCATTTTCTTAGAGAAGATTAAGCATTTAGAGGTAGACTGTAGTGCTGATTTTAAAATCTGTGTTCTCAATTATCAGTCAGCAGTGCCAGATGATCTACAAGGAAATTTTAATTATACTCAGAGAGAAACTAATAACTCAGCTGTATTTGTCTTCCTCCACCTTTTATTTTAAGAGGTACTTGTTAGTTTCTTTTATGAGTTTGAATAATCCTTAGCTCCAAGCTCACATTGTATTAGTGGTTCCTCTGCTGATGTTCAGGCTTTGTCCTGAAACTGAACCAATGCTGAAAGCAGGAATATTTTTTAAATCTGCTGTTACACAAGGTGAATTCTTTTCAATACAGAAAATTTCTGTCCTGGTGTGTGTAACAACTTTGTCCTCAGGAGGCACAGATTCAAGTGGATGTTTTTCTGGCAGCTGTGGTACTGGGTACTGTAGAGATTTACAAAGATGGACATTTACGAGACTGAAAATGCTATGTTCTTCCAAGCTTGTTAGAATGAAACAGAATTGAATCTTATACAAAACATATGAACAAAATAATTTCATCACATCCTTATCTTTTTTTCTCAGGCTAAACATATCTTTAGGCATGAATACATTGCTGTTAAATAAGAACAAATGTAGCTTAATACTCTCATTCTCCTATTCATATTTTAGCAAAACTAAGATAATGTAGGTCTGCTAAATAATAAAAGGATATACTTGTATTTCAATCACAGCAGTCAGCTAAAATGCCTGAAAATATATAATGAAGTTGAAGGCATAGCCATGAAGCTTTTCCCTCTTAGTCAGTACGATACTTGAATATGTACTGAAACTGGGACTTGAACAAGTTAAAGAAACATACAACTAAAAGCAAATCCTGAGAGACAGTCCCTTTGCTTCCAGTGAGAAATTGGCCTGTGTCTGCAAATCTCTGCTTTTGGCAGCTGTACCTAATACAGTTTAAACTCTCACTGGCATCAGCAAAAAATTACCTGATTAGGGATGCAGGATTGGATCTAAGATAATAGCATATTAATAATCCACTATGCATTCAAAAGCTACTAATGGAAATTAAATGCCCCGAAAAAAGCAGCCGAACAGTTTTCACTGTACATAGTCAAAGTGCTAAACAATAGTAGCTATTGCTTGTGTGACCATCAGGAAACACAGCTGGGCTTCTTTGTGTTGCAATTAATTACTTCCGTTGTATATAAAATTGAAAGTATTGGTACTCTGGGGCGGAAAAAGGATATCCTGATACACTGCTCCTATTTCCTTACCAAGGCCTATTACTGAATGTTTCACCATTAATTCAGTTACAATGAATTATCCTGCAGTGAATAAAGGGAGGGTAGATGGGGCGGTTAATTGTTATGCTAAAAGCTACTTTTTCCTTGCATTTTCACTCTCTTGCATTTGCTATCTCATTTTACTGCTTTCATGTGTGCCCTCTTTGATAGTAATTATTCACTTTAAAGTAGTTGCACTTAATAATGTAAGCCTAAAATAAGCATTTATTTAACTATGCTGTGACTTAAAGATTGTTCTATCAATGTTTCTTATGTTACAAGATCAGAGCAAGCAAAAACTTCATCACTGTCCTTTAAAGGAGTCTCAATTTAAGTATTTGTGGCCAGGTTCTCTGCAACTGGCACGCAGAGATGCAATTTGTACCTTTCTGTGCCAGTGAATTTCCCTAAGCTGGAGGGGAATGAGAATTCTTACCCAGAGTTAGGGAGGAGTAGTAACAACCCTCTGTTATGCATTCTTTAATTTTTTATTTTTTTTGTGAGAACTGTATAGGAGCAAAAACTGTTTGAGGTTGTACTAAATAGGCAAAAATGGACCCTAAGGAGATACACTACCCCCAAACTTTTATATCTACTTTTTAATAACACTGACTCTTCCTTTTTGGAGAACTTCTGAACAGAGAGCAGCTTCTGTGACTGCTTAGATCAGTGAAGTCTCCAACAACCACTAGCCATGTAAGTCTATAAAAGGTGGATAATGTGTTATGTATTGAGAATTTAAGCTCTCAGGGTGTGCCTCCTAACCTAGAAGTCTCTGGTTGTGTGCATAGGTGTAATTACCACCACCAGACTGTTCCCAGTCCATCCTAGGATGTATCACACAAGGCTGAATAAGCGACAAGAGGAAAACGAGGAGTCCTTCAATGTGAGAACAAGTAAATTCTGCCAGATCAACTGAAATCTGCAAGTTTGAATTCAGACTGGTGTCACAATACAGTAACAGAAGAATGGCGGCTCAGAAGAGATCACATTCCAGAAACTGCTTTACGTAATGCAGATGGCAGAAAGTCACCATCCACAAAACATTACAGCCCTGTTCTCCCTTTGCTGCAGCAGTTGGCACTAGAAATACAATCTCAAAGGAAAACTGTGCTCTGTCATTATTTTATAACAACAGTTTAGATTTAGGTATGCTCTGATGCCATAGCTAGAACCTGTATCCCTGGCTTGCACTATCACGTTTCTTGCAAGGAGTTTTTGGCCAGAAGTAGATGCCATGTAGTGTACATGCAATAAAGCAGAAACTTTCAATTAGTGTCATACATATGGTGTATCCACAATAAATCTCAGTATGTCTGGCATTTGCAGGAGGCTGAATACTGGCAGCTCAGCCCGTTCTATTGCTTTTTACCCCCCAGTTTACAAGCCCGTGTAAGTAACAGTAACTCTGGTCAGGCTTCTGCCTGTGCATTAATCACAGGGAAATCTTCAATGCCCACAGAATCACCACAGGGAAAAATTTGCAGGAAGAAAAAGAAAATGTGTCAAGGAACGTGCTTGGTACAGCAGAAGGACATTCGGTTGTGAAAGAATAGATCTGGTCTTTGTTTATAATGCACAAATAAAAATTTTATTCCTGAATCCTTGCTTTTTACGTGAAGGTAGATTTTGAAAAGTGTGCCCTTTTTTTTCCTGTTCCTACATCTTCTATGGCATCAGAAGTCTAGAGATGTTACCTCATAAAACACAAATACCTGACAGATAATAAAAACTAGGTCTGTAAGTGCAGACAGTTTCATGCATTGTTCTTTAGCTATATCTAATAAATATATGACAATAGTTTAGGCCCAAATACCACAGGTATGAAACACATCCACTTAAAGGAAATCAGAGGCTCAGTTCTGAGAGTTTTAATCCCCATACATGTTCCATACATGCATATAGGAATACTTGCTTTAATCAACATTAAAATTTCTTTAAATGAAACTAAACCTCGATCCCAACATTATTTTCCTGTCTACATATGATTACATCTTAAAATAATTTACACCCTGTAAATAATTCTTTTGTTCTGAAATGAGATCTTTCATTATGGCTATAGATATTTGTTAAACTTTCTAAAAATCCAAAACATCTTTAATGCACCATAAGACGAAAACAATCTGGAAGAACAGCAGGTTTCCTGGCTTTAGTGTAGCAAGCACTATTCACATAAACACTGGAAGAACCATCACCTCTATACAGTTCCAAGTTGTATTTTTTATCTGTATCTTCCAATTAAAAGAAAAATAAATCATTCAGCCAATTTCAGAAAGACCTCAACTCTTTTTCTCTAACACTACACATAGTAAAACTAAGTGGAAGCAGAAGAATTTCCATAACATCTTTGACATTTATGAAAACATTCTCATTTCTGAAGTAGTAAGATTAGAAAATACTCTTGTAGTAGAGGCAAATTTATCAGTGATACCTTATGCATACTAATTTATTATCCCCTAACCAGTTAAAATCTGGGAACTTTTAAAGGAAAAGTGTTCTGTCCAAAAGTTGAGCTTTGTTCAAAAAAATTCATTCTGCTTGTCCTTACTGCCTAGAGAAGTCTTGTGACTCAGCCTGTCAGTCCTTATTAGTACAACACACGTTTGTTGCTGGGGTTTTTTGATGCAATCTTCCTAAGAGGAGGAGGAACTGTATTTTAACAGCTATCCAAAGGCATGTTTTATAGGCACACAGCACAGAATTTATGCCTGAATAAAATCTGAATCTCATCCATAACTCTGATTTGGCTGAGAGAACAAAGCATTTCATTGTGTATTCAATAATGGTTTCAGCAATCTTATTCACACATTCCTTCCTTTCTTAATCAACAGAAACCGGCTGAATTCAAGATGCTTGATTGGGGGTTGGGGCAGGGGGAAGTGCCAAAGCCTATAGTTTTGAAATCACCATTTTCTTCAGAGCAAATAATAATCTCTCTTCTATTAAGAATCTCTTAATGCAACACTTGTCAAGCTATTTTGCACCATGTCCTTTCCTAGTGAACTTCGCTCTGTTCCCTCTTTGCACCCTGTTAGCTGGCACGGTGCTATGCCAGCGCCTCTGCTGCTTTCACTTCTGACAGCTGAGCTCTCCAGGGATCACAGTGCAGAGTTTAGGAACCACTGTCTTGTGCAAAGGTTAAAGGTCTGGACAGACGATCTGAAAACCAGCAATTCTGAACGGGCAGAATATTGCATACGTTCAGGTCCTTCTTTTGAATTGTTTTTCCTTATGCACGTCGTAAACAGAAATTAGGGTTGTAAAATAAAATCAAAGTGCACAAAGCTGTGATTCCTGATGCTGTACTTTGTAATGCCCTCGAAAGCCAAGTCTGTCCTTCTATCACCTAACTCCTTAATTACATTTAAAACACCTAGCTGTATCGCTAAAAAGCCTGCATTCCTGAGGAGCGTGAACCAGGAATGCAGAAAATGGCTGTTTTTACATAACACAGCGTTATACGAAGTTATCCTTTCATCTGGAAATATTTCTTGGCAGTAGAGCTCATTGAGGTTCTTTAAAACATTTTGTGTATTATTTAAAATAACTTTTGCTAAGGAACGGCAGAACACCTACCTGAACTTATGCAGTCAAACTTTGTTTGCAGATGCATCGATGTAACTTAAGACAGAATTTGCCTGTTCCTTATAAAGTTACCATAAACAGTGTTTGTTGACACAATAAGGTCTGTGACTGTGCAGGTCTTGCTAAGTTACAACATGTACTCTTAATACACTGTATCTTTTAAGCATATTTAAGCATATTTGTTTGTTTAGAACAGCAGTATTTGGTTACTAAAATATTTGAGATAAACCACAACGTTGAAATCAATGGTTTTATGTTTTATTTTCAGGTCTGAAGTAGAGAATACAAGCTTATATACGTGTTCTTATCAGTGTTACAGGGCTGAAAGCTGTCACCTGGTCACATGCCTTATTAATAAATATGCCCAAATCATAAAGCTTTAACTGTATTTGCACATTGCTTTTATTACTAGACTGTTTTATTCATCCTGGCATAGATAATCCATGCAAGGTAGTTACTCACATCTCATAAACCACACTATATTCTGTTCTGAAATAACTAAGAACTTCGGAAAAAATATATATCTAAAAGCAAGGGCACTTGTGGCATCAAGTCAATATGTCAATATATTATAAAACCTAGACTTCTAATATATGATCACTGCAGGCAATAAATCACTCAGTTTCAAATTCGGATGTTTATAAATACTAAACATTAATATCTGCTACCAGGAGACAAGTATTGCAAACGAACATTAGCGTGCCCAGCATTAGACACTAATGAGTGTGTTCAGTGCTGTGGACATTCACATTATTAAACATAAATACAAATAATCTTTAACAAAACATTTCACCCAAAATACTGACCACTGAAGGACCAAAGAAAAAAATACTTTTCCTTGTTTTGAATTGATTTTAGAACTGTGCAATGTGTGAATCCAATATAGTAAAAACTAACTTCTAAGAAAATCCTAAGACTGTACTTTCTCCAGATAATAAAAGCAGTCTTTTTTTTTTAAAACAATTTACCCTGTTGTGCAGAAAGAACACAAAAAGATAGAAAAAAATTAAAATAGGTTTTGAAGCCTTTGACTGAAAAGTTATTGAATACTTTTTAGTTAGATAAAAGACTGGTCTTTTTAATTGATCATTCAGAGGTACAGTATCTTTGTTTTATTAGGTAAAACCCCACATTAATTAGAATGAAAAGAAATATTCAGAGGAACTTAGGACGTATCCCAGGAATCTATTACAAGACATAAAACATAAACAAGAACACATTATTCATCTTGCCTATTTTTGTACAACATTATGTTCAGTGATAATTGAAAGGCCGTATTTTGAATTTTAGATATATATATTATATATAAGCATTTCCCACTCTCCATATCACAAAGGTGACATGTGGCAGAAGAGTATCAGCAGTTATGTGGTATCCTACCCCCGTGAAAGTTAAAACGCTACATTATTATTCAAAAATTTCTGGTTCAGATATGTGCAAAAATTCTATCTTAATATAGATATCAAGGGCGGGTACGTGGATTCCCTATTTTTGGACCACATTATGAAGCAGCACAAGTCATAACAGGAAATTTTTATTACATGGTAATCCTCAGGGTATCTCTCTCCTTCATTCAGAGATACCACTGCACCTCATACAGTGATATGTAAACTAGCTTTAATCTCACTCGCTCAGACACCAGCTGGAGTCAGGGCATGTGCTACAGCGCAGCTTATCTGCCCAAGGAGATTTTCAAGACTCTCTCAAGTTAGTACGGCTCCCATGGAGAAGGAAATTTTCAGGACTCTCTCGAGCTAGTACAGCTCCCACTGAAGTCTGTGCTGCTGCATTTTCACTGCTGCCACCCCACAAGCTCAGCTCCCTTACAGACATTGTGTTCACTTTTCTGCAGCACTGACTTCAGATTTGCCAGACTGGATCCTGCTCACCTCTTCTGTACATATTCATAGTATCTCCCTGACTACTGTGAGCTACTTGTACCCTAATTTCTTATTTCAAGCCCTTCCCCTGACTGCAGTGAGTCATCCTGGCTATCTCCCCCCACCTCTGTTCCCACTCTGCCCCACCCCAACTACCTAACATGTCAGCTTGGCGAAACTGGCCCTATCTGGTTATTCCCCCTCCTCTAACCCCAGCTTCAGGAAGGGCTTCCCTTATCCTTTTTTACACTCAAGCAGAGGTCCCCAGAGTCCCTACATTCTGGCTGCCACAGGAGCTCTCCCTTCTCTGACCCAAGCCTCCCCTTCCCCTGCCCACGCTGAAAGCCCCGTCTCCCACATCCCTGTCCAAGCCAGCAACTCCAGGGCTGTCCCGTGCCGCTCCAGGTGCCAGTCTGGGCTCCCCAGGGGACTTGAAGAAAGGACAGTCTCGGCCATGCTGCGTCTACCAACATCTTCTCAGAGTCTGCACCCCTGCCTAAGCTGCAGCCCTCCACGTCTGGCCACATCCTAGCATGCTGCTGCCAGGGAAGAGGGAGCTTTTAGGAACAGAGGGGGAAGGTGGAGGGAGAAGGAGGCACAGAGCTATACACACACTCACAATAGAGGTGAAAGACCTCATGAAACTCTCCTGAGGCTTCCATCACAAGCCCCTATCATTTTGTGTCTTCCTGTGGAGCCTGACTCCCTGTTTTGCTGTTGCAGTCAGTGGGTAACACAGAAAGTTGTCTAAAGAATATCTTCAGTGCAGTCTCAATATATAGTATGCTGATATGAATTCTCTCAAATAACAGATAATAACATCGTTTTGTTGAATGGCATTAAAAAATGAAAAGGAAATCTAGAATTTTCTCACTGTTGTGAAAATGTATTTAATGAGGTCAAATATGAGTGGAAAAAATATCTAACTTCCAAAATTAAAATTTATTCTTCTGGAGAATATTGTGAGCCAGATCTTTGGATTTTGTAATCTATGGAACCATATTCATACCAGCCCAGCACCGACTGAAAACAGAAAATTTGCTTGCTTATAGGAAAAAAAAAAAAAAAAGGCATTGCATATAATGTACTAGTATTTTAGACTAATTCACACACAAAAATCTGACCCTGTAGCACTCAGATCAGATCATTGCTAAGATCAGTGAAAACTAAGATACCTACTGAATAAATACAGGTCATACATGTCAAAACTGCCACAGGCAGTTCAGGTTGTTCTTTTTGTCCAAGATGCAAACTGCCTGCAGCTAACTTAACTCTCATATTAGAACTCCAAACTTCTTTTATTCCTCTCCCAAACGTTGGATAGTTTTTCATTCCTTAAAAGACACACATATATCTTTAAAAGGGCATTACCCATAAGAGGGAGAAGGCAGACAATGTTATGTAATTTTTTGTTACTCAAAGCACAAGGTAAAATAGGTGCAGATGGCACCAGCATGTGGCCCACAGAATGCATCCTCAGCCTCAGAAATATTAATTCCAAACTGTCAGTACTGCAAGCTGTCAACACACACATCGTAATTCTCACTTAAACGAGTTAATGAAACTTGAATAGTGATCACTTTCCATCTTAACTCCATCAGACAGAACTGCTGTCTCCAATATAAAAGTCATTGCTATTTAAAAATTCCCAAGTATTATCATTAAAAGTATTGCTCATTTGAAAAAAAGAAAATAACCATTTTATAAATAACTGTGAACAACCTGAATGTTGTTCTTAAAGTATGAGATCAACGATGACTGTATGGTTATCCTAACTGTCAGAACCTAGCTACTGTTCTACAATGGCAAATGCGATTCATGGTGTGTTGGATTTAAACTAAGGGAAGTAATACAGAGTGTGTGCTTGCTGCCTTATGAATTTTAAATCAATGTTAATTTACTACAGGAAAAAAAAGCCTTTTTCCTAATTATGTGGGATAGAGTGGGGAATTTTTGCAAGCTACCTTCTACCTTCTGGCTTGGTTAGATGGATGGGTTTCTTCTGTGTTCATCAATGTGAAGGTCCAGATGTACATTCCTACCTCCCTCTGATATCAATGGGATTTAGAAACCACAGCGACTTTGAATTTATTTCTTTTTTCCACGACAGGAAAGGAAAACTGATTTTGAACTAAAAGTTGGTCTTTCCAGCTAGCTCCATTCCACTCAATGTAAGAGCAATTTGGAGAAAGCCAGTTGTCCTTTTCCCACTATGATTTGAAAGTGAACTGATCTACTGTGCACATACAGGCCAAGTGCACTGGCAAGGCTGACCCAGCATGCTTTTCTCAGTCTTACTGGGTTATGGAAGGCCTTATTTAGTTTCCACTTCATTTTCTAACTGTTACGGATTTTCACCTAGGCTTTCCAGCTACATATGGATTCAAGGCAGACTTCTTATTTGGAAAGAATCTAAAACATCTGATGCTATGAGGTAGCACCACAACATAATGGAATAGCACTCACTTTCATAGAGGAAGCTCTAATCTATTTATTTCCCTTTGAAAGCTATGGCCTTTGGTTCTACAGATGACTGTACATATGGCACTTATCTTGCTGTGAAAGAAAATGACTTACTACAAAAGGATTTTTCCAGTTGTTTTTAAACACCAGTGTGTGGTCTAAGCAGTGGATAGTTCATTTGAAACTATATTTGCACACTTCTTTTTGTATTAAGGTTTTTAGTTAATTTCAAGATTTCCCCCAACTGTTGCTCTAATAATGGACTAGTTCCTGAATTCATTTGGTTTTGACTGTTCATTCGGTAGGTTTTTGTATGAACCTTGCAAAAAGCACGTTCTGCATTTATGAAAGATGATAAAGTTAAACTTCTGAAGTACCAACTTCCTAGCTTTTACCAAGGGAAATGCTAGCCATGGTTATCAACTTTATGCTTGCCCACTTAGTCACCTGTTTTACCCCGGCATTCCTGACTACCAGCTCTTCTTTTAAACATTGATGGCATGGGCATGCTTCTTGCACAGTGGCTTATCCTTCTTGGAGTAGAATGGCTGACCTTCCAAATTCACGTGGCATACCTAGAATTAATAATAAATACAATCAGTAATAATTAAGGAGGGGGGGGGGAAAGAGTGAGAAAGATATGACTATCCATTTCAACTTTCTCTTCTGCCCATGCATTTCTTTGGCAGAAGTGCATCTGATTTCCTGGATCAAAGTGCATGCCTTGGTAGTTTCCTACTCCACGCTGAGGTTAGGCTCTGCTCTGCCTCAGCTCTCCTAGCTGTACTTTCCCGACACCCTTGCCCACTAAGTTCGCTGGTACAGGATCACCCGGGCAGCCTTGGCACATCCCAGCAGTGTTTGTGTAGACCAACAAAGGATATTAGCACATTCGAGCACATGCTCTGAGTCTTGAGATCCTGATTCTGATCCTTTAACACGGGACTTCACAAAGGCACTGGTGAGGTGCCACCAGCCTCCCATGGGACCATTAGATATTCATTTCTATTGCTGCTTTTTCTTGGTGCGGGCACTTCTGTGATCAAGGGCTGAGTCATTTAGACAGCTGGTAACATTGAATACTAATGACTTATTCTTCCCAGGTTACTCTTCAACCCACGGAGTTCTCTGCCCGGCTGCCTTAGGTGTCGGTGTTGACATAACAAAGCACGTGAGAGCGCACGGCTGAGACTGAGGCAGGGCAGCCCAGCTTTAGGGCAGCTTAAACTGCCCTGCCATTGCACAGGTACACACAGAGCAGCGCAACACCACTTGCGAGGTCAGACTTGACTGGAACCACTTGAGGAAGTCAACACATCAGAATTGAGGAATAAGAATAACCATTGTCCCTAATGCTTATGGCACATTTAACATCAGTGATGTGCTACTGCAAGTGGAAGCATGAGGACGGCATCTTAGAAATCAAGAGCCACGTATTGATTTACATTTGACTTAACCCACTGAAAGGGAGTTAGGCCCTAAAAAGACCCAAACATCGTGAGATATAATAAAACTGTCACTTCCACAGAAAACTGGGTAGCTAAGGTAAATGAACAAGCGAAAAGAACATGAAATATGCAGAGAAAGTGTCTTTTATAAGTGATGAATATTTATAAGCGATTAATAGCTGCCAGTTTGTGAAGGAAACTATGTTGAAATTGCCAAAACCCTTCAGTTTTCACAAGACACTTTTGTGTCACTCAGGTCCGTGAACCCTTGAGAGGCCAGTAGCTGGTTTAGCTTTAGATGTTTATAAACATTTCTAGACTTCCAACTCTTCAACCTAAATTTTAGAGTTAAACAAACATTAGAAATTGTCACTGTCAGTTTGGCGTGGCCAACATGCTATTTTTAGCTAATGAGAGGTTCTAGATATTATTACTTTAGGAATACTATATATTGTAGAGCTGCACAGCAGTATTAGAACCAGATGAAAGTACTGTTTATCATATGGATTTTTCTGCTTTGTGTGCAGAGTGTGGGAATATGGCCACACTCTATAGCTGTGTGCACACCACAGATTGATGAGTTTGACCAACTTTATGCTAATTACTACTCATTCTCTCCAAACAGACTCCTTTTTGCAAGTTTCAACAAGCATTCTGCACGGAAATACAAACTTTGCTGCCTTGTGAGTAAGGTTATGGTTACACTGCTCAGTATGGTGTTAATTTATTTTCAGTCTTGCTCTATCTTTATTTGGTAAACACTGGAAAGAATAACAGCAATAGTGGTATGTATTGCTGTATGTACTCTCTACTGGATGTTTTGTTACAAAACACTCACTTGTGATGGTCAAATTTCATAATTCTAGTAAAAGTTTATGGAGGAGAAGAGAAATTACTCCCATCCTTCTCCATCTGCAAGTGAAAAATGAAATTCCATCCCTCCACATCCTTAGGCATGCGTTAGTCATTCCTAAGTTTCCTGACATTACTACACAATTTAGGAGTGTAAAGGAACAAGAAAGTATTTAGTATAGAACCTACAGCACAAATGAAGCAGGTATCATGCCAAGTGTGTCCAAGAGCTTCAATGAATTTATCTCCAGCTTCAACAGGATAATCACAGCCATGGCATTTTGTGCTGAACAAAGCAATATAATCTAAAATAAAACAAAAAGCAAACTTAGAACAGACTCTTAATGTAATTGTATTAAATTCAAGAGAAATAGAAAGTTTCCAGACAATAAAGTCTTTTTTTGCCCTGTTTCCTACTACATTCACTGAAACACTCATACTGACATTTGCTTCTTTTCTCTCATTATTTAAACACAAGCTCAGTTCAAAATGCCACATCAGTATGACATTTGTCACCACAAATGTATAGGACAAAAAAATTCATGGAATTTGAAGTGACATTTCTCACATTACTTTTAAATTAGCTTCAATGTATAAGGCATATACTAATAAGGACAAATATGGTGATACAAGAGTTTAATGGCCAGGGAATGTTAGAAGTTTTCATCACTGGATTTATGTGCTTTCTGCATTAAGAGAGAATACTATGGAAACCTCATAGTGGCTGATTAATACATCTTTACTTTGATTATCAAGTGCAATTTGGAAAGGCTTGACATTGAAAAAGATCAGTGGAAAGTCTAGAGGCATATGGAATTCATGAGAGTCATTAGATGTTATGACAAAACCTCCAGTTTTAAAGGGTAGGTACGCAGTCAGTTCAGCTGTATGGTTTGTACTCTTCTCTAGGAGTTACTCTGATTTGTAAAATTTGAATTGTATAACCCTAAGGAAGGAACCTCCAGAGAGCAGTAGGCCAGAAACTCTTTGAATGAACAAAGGGAATATAGAGGGAATACCACTTAAACCTTAACCTCCTTCCTGACCACGTCAGGCAGCTCGTTTGCTTGGCAAGTACCATTTACTAAACTGTATTACCCTTTCCACAGTTTGGGAAAACGTGGCCTTTTCCTTTCTTAGGTGGCAAGAAGCAGTTCATTTGTTGCAGCAGTCAGAAAACAACATCTGCACTACCATGTGTTACACATCTGTGCAGAGCTATCTTTTCATATATGTTGGTTGAACAGTTTTAGGGCGAGGCAGTAGCAACTCAGCAGAGATATTGTGGGCAGTTCTAAAGGAGTAATTTTTCATTTCTAGTGAGCAGAATCTAACAAGGAAGGGAGTGGGACAGGGAAAAAGGTGTAGGAAGAGAAATGCAAAGTATCATAATACACAAGGGAGAGAAGGGAGGTAAGGCATTCTGGGACATTAATCTCTGCCATTCTATTGTATAAACTGGAGAAAAACATGGAGACAGAAACACTTGTAGATGTGGAGAGTGGAAACAAAATCCATGCTGGATGAGCAACTGATTTTACTTTGTGCATCAGCTGCTTTATTCTTGAGTTTCTTCCATGAACATGAAGCACATGATTACTGAGCAGAACTTTCCAGTTTGCCATACCTTTCTCACAGTAAGGTTCCCCGTCCTCCATGTGAAACAGGCTATTCCCAAATGGCATCTTACAAGCAGCACAGACAAAGCAAGTTGTGTGCCAAGTCTGTCTTAGGGCATGCATCACTTCCTGTAAAACAAACAAACAAACACACAAAAATCTCCAGCAGAAGAGTGAGCCCCACAACCACCTACTGCAGAAAAAACACTAAGCAGAGATGCTTTTAGTTCTTCCCTTCTCTATCAGCCAATTCCCTTCCTCAAAAGAAAGAATTATGACAGAAGTTGGGCTGCTTTTGGAAAGAAAGAGGAAATAGGACGGCAACGTTTCTAGAACAATGCATTTGCCAAAACGAAACAACATGGCTCAGCCAGCTGTTTGTATCAACATGCCCCATCGCTGTTGCAGGAGAGATTCTGCACAAAGATTCGGAGTATTTTCTCCTTTGTTTTGCCACGTCTAGTATGAACTCTTCAGTGCAAGAATGTGATTTGTTAACTAAATTTTAAAGAGTTATTTTCTCTCTAAGACCAAGTGATATAAGACTCGTTTCAAAACAGTTTAGATTATGTAGTAACTTCTTTATGCTTCTTACAAGAACAAGTCATAAAATAATGTGAAAATCTAAAAAAAACTTCTTAGATTTAACTTCTGTGATTAGTAAAAATGAGTCTGCGTGTCTGTTCCTAGGCCACGTGTTTAGCACAAACCCCCCTCATTCTGTGCAACTGATGTTCTCTTAAACTGAGCATCTAGATTTTATCAGCTTCTTACTTCTGTACTGAGCAGTGTCTATTATTGCTTCATTCTTCTGTCACACAGAAGTCTTCCAAGCCCCAAAGCTGCTGTACTGAGCTCTGATGCATGGTTACCTGCTACCTTGTCAATCCTACACTGCTGAACATCGTCCTGGGCACACGTATCTCTGTCAAACAGTCCTCGTTTCAAAGGGCCAGCGGCGCAACTGGTGTAAATTAACTTTGTTAACTTCAGTGAAACAGCACTGATTTATACCAGCTGAGAATCTCGGTCCTATTTTATGTTGCTTCCAATTATATACATTGGCCCTTTTTTAAAGATTATTTTTAATGTCCATTGATTATGATAAAATGGATTGAAGTCCTCTTCCATGCTTTCAATCCAGTGAATAGGCAAAATAGTCTAGTTTAGGTTTGCCATATATCTTATTAAAGAATCACCATTTGAGATTCATTAACTTCTGTTACTGTTTGCAAAACAGCTATCACTGATAAATAGGTTTGGATCCATTTATGAACCTCAGTGAAGTAAGAAGCAAAAAATAGCTCGAGAAATCTTATTAATATAAATAGAGGCAGCTGGCATCTTTGCTGTTTTCCTGATGAAAATCCATAATGGGAAACTGATTTGTGCCAGCATTCATTAGGTAAGTTAAGTCAGTACTCTGCTGTAAAATTACTCCTACTGCTGCAGTAGCAAATGAGACTTGGTTGGAGCCAGAGCTTCACCATAGATGTCTGATGCTGCCATCCCTAATGGGCAATTGCAGGGAAGAGCATCTACTCTGTCATTGCCAACACTGACAAAAAGTGACAAGTGAGCAGTGAAAAACCCGTGTGGTGCTCCTTGCTTCCTCATTTAAGAGGATCATGTCATATATTCACCACAACTGCATACATAAATACACTGTTAAAATTATCTCGTGGTATTCCAACCTCATCACCATCTAAGGTATATGGAGAGCAAATTTAATTGTACATTTACTTCTTCATGAGTACTCTGTCACAAAAGTGGCATGTCTGTTTGCTTTTCTGGAACTCAATCCTTGTATTTATTCTGTATTTTCTTAACTATAAGAAGCCAGCTGTGTTGCTAACAACTAGTGAGGTGTAGCAAGAGCAAAGGGCCTCTTCCCAACACCACTGACTTCTCTGCTGAAATTCTAAGTCCTGCATAAGAAATAAAAACCTAGTTCAAGGCTCTTAATATAAAGATAAGGAAGAGAGAGATAAAAGTAATACAGTATGTAATGGATAGCAAAAAACTATCCAGCAAGTGTTACTTATTTTACACTCAGTAAGATGGTAACTGAATTACATATTCTATGAATTGAATAGGGTACAGAAATATCCAAGATTTTGATTAGATAAAAAATATTAGAAAGTAATTTGTTTCTCGGTCTGAAATAATCAATGAGCTGGGAAATAATTCTTAAAAAGGAAGAAATAAAATAGCTACATTAATTGCTTACAGCCTAAGCTCTTTCACTATTTCAGTGACCCATGCAGTTGGAGAAAAGGTTAATCTTACTCTCTTACCCCCATGATCTTAGTGTGGCATCTGGCACAGGTTGGCGCAAAGAACTGCTCATAGCAGCGCTCACAGTACACCCTATTCTGCTCCTCCACAAAGCACACATCAGCCAAGGATGTCTTGCAGTAAGCACAGTTGAACTCTTCTGGGTGCCAAGAGCGACCCATGGCTACCAGGAAAGGACCTCTGCAAACAATCATAATTATCTTACTTGGTTTGCAAAAAGACTGAAGGACCCTGAGCGCAAGCACACTTTGTCAGACACCACGTAGATGTGTGAGAAGCATTCTACTTGAATCGTGAGGTGCTTGTTAAAAACATCTAGAAGCCCAAACAGAAATGGTCTTTTTCAAGATCATTACTGAAATGCACTGCTAGCTGGTTAAAACATTTCATTATTGTTTGGTCACATACACTGGATTTACAGACAACTGTTAGAAAAATCATCAATTGTTTCCACCTGCATAGTTATAGCTGGTCTTTGTAAGCAAAGCTGCAAAGACAACAGGAAAAGGCCAAGGGTTGCAATATAGAAGATAATGCTATTATTTGAAAGCATCAAATAACAAGCAAATTTCTAGACCTACACACACCCACACCTCACAATAGCTCCTAAAGTGTCCTGCCTTCTTTTCCTCTGAGAGCACTGAATGCAGCATGTTCTAGAAATATCAGACTGCCAGATGACAACTTGCTGTTTCATTATGTGGAAGACACATTAAATTCGTTTTGGTGATTGAGTCCTGATTGTAGTCAGATACTGAGATTATTACTGGAGTATTTCCATTTCAGAATACATAAAGGGCAATAATCAGCAGTTCCACATCACCAAACCAGCTCCTTTTAGTGGGGAAGACTGTCATTAAACATGGATTACTAAAGTTGGATAGCAGTCCACAGGGTAACAGTGGGCACTGGTCCAGCAGAATGAATTGGGAGAGGAGAAGGGAGAGGCATGCTATGAATCACTGCTAATAGAGTGGAGGCATTATCCTTCTCCAGACACAAAAGCAACAATTACATTTGGCTGCTGTTCCAAAATGATGCCTCGTTCCTTTTCTCTCCAGAATCCCCCCTCTCTGCCCCCACTCCCCCAACTCTCCCAATGAAGTGGCACAAACTTCCTTCAAAGGGTTACCTTAGGACCAGAAAGCTGTTTAAAAAACAAGCAGTGCTTTACCACAGCATCCAAGAGACAAACAATTAGCACGTATAACTTTGCAGTGATAAAAAGTGAACCGCACAATAACAAAATGAGCTCTGGAAATGTTAAATTAATGAAGCAGACAACAGACATCCCTGCTGGGTAATTTAACAGAGTCTTAGGCTCTGGTGCCGTATATTAATGTACAATAACCAGTCTCTCTGATTTTTTTTTTCCCCTTCATCCCTCTTGAAACCCTCCTGACCTTACCGAATGATGCTGTTACAGTGCCCACAGAGGGGAGTTCGGCTGCTGGCTGGGAAACGCTCAGCCCTCTGAACTGTTCCCCGGGCTATTGCAGGAGGCTGGGAAGAAGTTGAGACTGGAGATGGGTAAGCAGAAGTTGAGGCAGGAGATGGCACTGGAGCACCCCTCGGTAGGATGTGCTTCGTGACAGTGGTGGTGGATTTTCCAGGTGCAAATTTCTGGGAAAAGGAGTCATCTGTTACCCAAGGAGGGCGACTTGCAGGCTCCGTGTTGGCAGGGGTGTAGGAATGAACCGGTGCTGGTGCTGTTTTAAGTATCCCAAAAGAAACCAAGAAGTATTTTAAAGTCTTTTTCTTCTGATGGCAATACAGCAACACTTACCAAAGGGTACTCCACGACACACAAAAAATAAAAGCTTCAGATGGTACTTAATTATGGTCTGTCCCATTATTGCTCATTTATTACTGACTTTTAATCCACATGCATTACAGAAGTCATTGCCTACTGGCTTTTACAGATTTTATGGAGACCATTTTCAAGATCATATCTTTATTTTCTAGTAGGAGTAGATATGACAATTTCTAATTTCAAAGACTGCCATATAATCTGTTTAAGACAGGTTAAAAACAGAAAGGCCAGCCAGATCATATGATAAAGGTTTAGATGGAATTCCCTAAAATTTCCATGAGTTATACTTAATTTTTGATCTCATTATATCCATTCAAATGCAACATTTTCTACAGATGTCACTGTTATCTATAATTTGCAGGTTTATTCCACGGTTTCTGAGGAAAAACAGGCTCACACAGGGAGCAGAGAGATAGAGAGCACTGGAAGCAATATTGAGGGAGCCAATTCAGCTCACATGACCAGCAAGACAAAGCCAACAGCACTCAGAGGAAGACCAGACTTGTGGTTATGACTGATCTCCGTTCAGTTCTTGGCTCTGCCACAGACTTCCTGTATAACTTTGAGCAAAGCGTAGTATCTCTGTGTCTCAGTTCCTGTGTATAAAATAGAATAACGCACTTTCTTTTTTCCACCCTTTGACTGTCACATAAAATCTTTAGTGCAGACTCAGTGTTTGTGTGCACCAGGCTCTAATCTTGGGTGGAGCTTTATCGCATAAAAATAAGCAGGAGTTACAGCCTGCACATACCGACAAGTTTTCCCATTGCCCTGCTCTGTTTAAAATGTCACATCTTGCATTGTGTAGGACTGAAGTTACTGCCCAAGAAACAGCTTCACTTTGCCAAGTAAAGGAGCACTAAAAGCAGTTTTCCTTTGCAAGGGAAATAAAGTGAATGATTGAAAAGAAGTTTGGAGAGTTGTTTTGCCCAAATGAGTGAGCACAGATTTGGGAACAAGAAGCCAGTTTTCCAGCAGTCTAGGGAAACATTAAGCATAGTAGATCCCAGCACTAATAAAATGATGACCAAATACAACATGTACAGCTTTAAGGGGCTTGCAGCTAGAAAGGTATTTCAACCAAGGGAGTTCCAAATGTAACATGGATCTTTCTGAATAATTAAGTAGTGAGCTTATATTCTACTTAACACTCCTCCCTTAACTCGCATCCTGCCACACAGAATAACTTACACTGACTATTGGCAATTTGCAGGTGCTTAAATTGTATATATATCAATCCTCTGTGATCGCCCTCGTGATCTTCTTTTTATTGAGGTCAGAGTTGAACCTAATGCATTTTCTTGATAAAACTTTCTTATGCTACAGTATCAACAATACTTCTGCTTCATAAAACCGTATCCCACCTTAGCTTGAGGCGCTTTTTTTACCTGGAAACGGTAAACAGTGTTTAAAGATTTCAGAACAGAGTTATATGCAATCTTTTTAGATCCTGAGGCTGTTGCTATTTATGTATTATGGTATTAAGATAGGCAAAATGACAAGGTAATATTTCATCTCTAATTGGCGAGTTCAAAAGGCTCCCACCTATGAGGCTCTCTAATTAAATGAGGTGACTTCTAGCTCAGCTCACTTTGTGAGAGGATTCTCCCTCCCCTAAGAGCCAGTCCTGGTTCATGGAGAGGATGGCTGTGTATCCCACAGAGGGCCTAACAAAATGGGCAGATACTCAAACCCAGAGTTCCGGAAAGGAGGAACAAATGCAGTCCAGGTAACATTTTTAGGATGTCTTTTTCCATTATTGTCTTTACTAAATTCAGTTTACATGCTCTTCGTTTGTAATTTTTTCCTTCCTTAATCTCACACTGTTGGTGTTCTATTTTTCCAGTTTGTTTATTCCAACCAATACAGACCAAATATGATTTATCTGGGTTCAGATTAATCTTGACCCCTTTGAAGGATAGACACTGGCAAAATGTCTTTGTCTTTCATCCTCTCTACCTTGTATTTCTTTTTACTCTACCTTTTCTACTTGCTGCAGTAAAATAAAGCAAAATATAGGATTCTTTTTCCCCAGTTACTGAAAGAAAGTACCAGAGGAATTACTGCAAAATGACAAACGTAGGGTGTTTGCAACTGCTCTTTCTGTTTGCAGTTGTAATAATTTAATTTTACAGGCTTGATTTCTTACAATTCATTTCCCCTATGAACAAGCTGCAACTACTATTGATTTCAAATAGTGTCGTTGCAATGTATTAGAAAGATATCACTAGCTTTGAGATTTTGGCAATTGTTATTAAGAGGGCATTATTATCTAATTATCTTGGAACTATATCCCTAAGCTTATATGAACGACTCTTTTGTCCTAGTACCTACAGCCATACACATTTGCCTTGCATGTTTATGTATTTCAAAGTCTTTCAGCATACATGCAACAGGAAAAAAAAGGGACTGTTTGCTGCTAAAAAAGTACTAAGATTCAGTATATTACATACTACATTCTCAAAATGTCAGTATTGTATCAGTTGATCATTAACTGTTAAAAATTAATACTTGAAATAATTCAGTGATGTAACCTCTATCACCTTGTTTCTCTCAGCTCTCAGATTCTTACAGAAGGAAAGGATAAATGGGATTATTTTTATCCTGAAAGAATGGCAGGAGAAGAGGTTGCTCTTAACAGCAGTAGGAACAAGCCAATTCCTTGCTTCTGGGGAATTTGGAGTTCTCTCCATCAGCTCTTCATTTATGATCAATGGCTATTTTTCCTCCAGTCAAAAAGGTATGTTACCAGACTCACTTAGTAAAGATTTATATAGTCTCAAATGCTTTAGTCATAGATTAACTCACAGTGAGGACAATGTTTTGTTTTGGTTGTTTTTTTTCCTTCCCCCTTTGTTAGTAGATCACAGAAGTTATTCTTTATTATCTTCAGTAACAAATGAAATTCACAATAACTGATTTGGCTTGTTCTAAACTTAGTGGCCACTTCGTAGAAGGTCAAAGTTTTCCTCTATACTGTTACAGTATATAGTAGATGACAGACAAAGCAGATGATGCTTTATAAGGAGATGCTATTCTTATTCAGAAGAATTAAAAATGAAAAGTGGTACATAGGCTGCTGTTTTAGTAGTGAAGGTACTTAGGCTTCAATGTAAACTTCCTTAAGGTCTGTGGGAATCTACCAATTTCTGAAAGAGCAGATCAGGCCTTTATGCTTGACCACTTTTACACGCACGAGTAGTCCTATTTGGGCGTGGGGATTTAAAAGCAAAGATCTGCTTTCTTACATTGAGGTATCATGTTACTTCGTAGTACAACACTGGCCTTGGAGTTCCTTGCAATACGTGAAAGCATGATCCCAGTCTGGGCAAGCCTACGGGAAAGGAATACACGGGGATGTTCTGCCATCTAGTGGACCTTGTTCAGAAGGGAAGTCTATGCTCCTTTTAAAAACGGGTTATGAAATTTAGGGAAAAGATTTCTGGGTTCACAGCTTTCCCTGCAGGAAGAAAACAGATTTTTTCGCAGCAGGAAATTCCCACCTGAGCTAGGTTAGTCAAAGTGTAGACCTACTGATTACTCCCATCAGATCCTCTACAATGCAGTTTCATTTTGAGATGTGTTTCAGTGCACACAAGATTTAGCCCTTTGGTTGTTGTTTGGGGACTTTTTTGGTTTTTGGTTTGTCCTCCCCCCCCCCGCCCCAACCTGAGACAGATTAAAATAGTCTTGTAAATCCTCTTAGTGACTAAATCAGGTTTCTTCATATATGAGCCTGTTGGTGGGTGTTTTGAGCTGGAAGTCTGGAAGCCCCACATTTTTAAGGGAAGCTAGCCATGTCATTCCCATGGAACTGATGGCTGCCATAAACTGCAGATTCTCCCAGCAACCTCCACGATTTCAGCCGTTTCACAAAAGGGATTTACAGAAAGAGATGTCTAAGAAATTACTTGCTAAAGAGCCTGAGTCTGCACTTAGATAGTATTTTCTGATCTCATATGTCATAATTTGAGAACAGCCTGTCCTCTCGGACTGAGGTTGCATTTTACACTGAAGAACAGAATTTATAATCATCATCACTGTGTGATGAAGTTTTCTAACTGTCTTGATTCTTAAATAATATCAAGGAGCATATTTTCCACATGAACAACTAACCAAATATATTCCTTCATTTACTAGATGTCTGGGAAATGGAGTCAGCATTATGAAGTACATTAATACCTCATTCTGTATTTCAAATATAAGCCTGAGTTTGAGGAGTTCAATATATTGCCTTATCTATTTTGCAAATATATTCTACCCAAGCTAACTCCACTTATATTGTCTCATTCCTGAGCTGTGCACCCTTAAGCTATTGCATCAATTCTGTAGCGTCACTGGGCTCCTAACTGGGCATACTGTGTTATTTTCCAAATGTATTTACTCTGAAAAATCAGGCTACACATTTTCTATTACAGATTTTCCCCTTGTTTTTCTTCTTTTTCCTCCATTTGTTCCACATTTTAACTCTGAAGCAGAATATAAATGCAACAAACCCCTCAATCTTCAGATAATTTGAACCAACAGTAGCAACTAGCAGTATTTAGTTCCATGGGTATAAATATTTTCTGATATGTCTGTGTCCTATTGCAAAATGTGCATTCTTTGCGTTCTCTTTTTCTGAAAGAAACGTCTGTGCATCTTTTTTCCTGAACCCTTTCAGTACTTTGAAGGCACCTTACCTGGCTGGTAGACAGAGGGCTTTATGCTGGCAGTGGTAACAACTCTCATTTTTGAAGTACCAGAAGCAGCAGGACTTTCTCCGTAGCTTCCAGAAACTGGCATTGGTGTATATGACTGGCTTGTGTTTCTAAAAGTAAAATTGTAGGTGTGAACAACTTTATAAACAGCAAAAGTTACTGATAATGAAGTAACAGATCTGGCAGCTTCCAAAGCACTCCAAGAGGAACTGTCCATGAGAGCTACGGGGACAATACTGCGAGGTTCATCGGTCTTTATCACTGCTAAGAAAGGCTGGGCCAATCCTTTGGAAAGAAAAATGAGCTGAATAAGGATTTTAAACAATGCCAAGTTTGCTCTTGTTGTCACAAAAAATAGCTTACTGTGGGAATACAACAAATCTGGAACTCTCAGTTTAATAAGAGATCGGACTTTTGGAACCTGCATACCAAGTTTGTGTTTTCTGTTCCTCTATAAACAAAAAGGCCTGGTCTTGTCTAAGATAAGTCCACGAGAGATATCTTGACTTAGAAATATATCAGAATTACTACTACTCAGCAGAATTACTACTACTACAAACGCTAACTACTGTTTATATGTGTTGTACTCTTTTCAAAAAACATTTCTAAAATGCTCTCCGCCTTTTAGACTGACACTGCAAGTTATATTAATTTTTCTAATGTTCAGATTCAGCCTACCCAAAACCCACACAATAGGCAATATTATGATACAATTTCTGCATTCCTGGATTAAAAACATTTGCTCAGGATTACAAACATCAGTAAGAAACTGATTCTACTCTATTTTATGGCTTGGACAGTAAATCTCAATTTGATTACAGTAAAACATGTAAATATATGGCTCTTCTGTTTGCCTGCTGCTTGGGATGGTTGTTTGTAGTGTCTGTGCTTCACAGACCACTAAAAGAGCATCACAATCAAAGCAAGCAAGAGAGAATAAAGAAGTGCAAGGAAGGGAAGCAACAGATACCGAGATGTGTGCAGTAAGAAGAACCATTCACTACAGAACATTCTTCTTATTCACCCTGAAAACATAGTTTTACCTTTTTTCCCTTCAGTTTCACACTGTGTGAACCACATCCTGCCCCTTTTGTGCTGACAGTTTAGGAGTTATTTACGCAGTGGCTTTGTCTATGGGAAAACATTTGTCAGCACATGAAAAGAAGGGTTCAGCTTTGCCAGACTATTGGTCCTTCTTGACTCTTACTTTCTTTAACCAGATGCCATCTGGAGAAAACATGTTGTAATTTTATGTGACAAACCCAGCAAATTTCTTCCAATACAGGTAAGAAACATTCTCACAAACTTTTGATTTTTAATTTTGAACAAAATAAACCTATGCTCACAATGTAGCTTTTTGTTGCTCTCACAGTGCTTCTACTACAGATCTGGTTTGCATAGCATTGCTGCCTCAGGCTAATTTATTCTGTCTATTTAGCAAGCCCTAGGAAATTAGCTATTGCTACAATGGCTATAGCTAATTATTTCTGTACCTACTCTAGGGCTTAGGGCTGGATTTGGGTCCACTATACCATGAGTGAACAGCACTCTCCAAGATCAACTATTTTAGTGGGTTTGTATTCACTGTAAATTCTGTTGTGCGCCGTGCTGTGATTTTGTAACAGCCAAAGGTGTTCTAAACACAGTAAAACTTCTCATTTTTCATTCTTACCACCTATTTCCTGTTGATGCCTCTCCGTCTGTAGTGCCTAAGAACACACAGTACTTGGGGTCAGTGGACAGAGGGCCATTGCTCCTGCCATAGCACAGACAGGGAGATGCACACTGCAGCCACACTGGCTTCACACGCATCTTCCAAAGTGCCCTTAGCTAAACACACCGTCTAAAGACGTGTCCTTGTCTTAAAATCTACTATTCAAGGTAAACCAGACAGATCAGTGCTCAATATTTACAACATGGATTAAAAGATTTTAAATGACATGTCATACAGCCTTAATCTGAAAATGTCATACGGTCAGGAAAGTCTGCTCCCAGATGCACAGGTCCAATGGTTGGAAAGACTCATTTGAATCTCTCTTAACACACAAAATACATAAAGAAGTTCTGAGCCAGGTTATTGATACTTTGACTGTCATGAAGAAAAGTGGTTATCCAAAATTCAAGTGTTTTCCAAATGTAATGGCATAGCGAAACCATGCCACTGGATTTCCTTCTGTGGCCAGGGAAATGAAGGTGACAAGACCCCAAAAACACACACAAAACCCCAAGCATTCATAGTACCAAAATCACAGCAAAATTAAAAGAAATACTGAACTCTTTAACATGTTTATGATGCATATTAAATACGGTAAGGAAGATAAAAAGGCTTGCCAAAGAGAAATAAAGTGTTACATTACATCATTAAGGGTTTTAGTGAAGTTAAGAGATTTATCAGAATTTCTGCTGAAGAAAAGGAAATAGCATGTGATTAAAAGAGAGGAAAAAAGAAAATAGAAAGAAAGAAGGAAATTAAGAAAGAATAAAAAGATGTCCTAAGAATCAAAGATGCTTTAATGGATAAGGAAGCACTGGCATCTCGAAAAGCAGTGAAAGCTTACTGAATTTATGTGTAGCAGTCAATGGCATGTGACAGGCAGCGAATTAAATACTGGCTCTGAAAACTATTAGTTGCCAGAAAAAGAAAGAGTAAATATTTCTAAGCACATCATTTTTATGTTAACGCTTTACTAGATGCTTACTAGCAGCAATAAATTGGCTTGTTAAGTGCTTTTAAGATAGAGTAGCTTCACAAAACATTTTTATACCTCTTCTGTGACTGGTAGCTGATGGAGGTGGAAGAATGCCGGTTGAAACTAAAATGAGACAAAAGTTGTATTTGAAAAAGTATACAAAAAAGTTTGGGATATCTTGTCCTACTGTAAATTTCCTATGAATAAGAGGTGCTCTTAAGTGCTAAAGAAACCAACATGTGCATATTTATAGTCATATTAGATCAGTATTACATTAGATTTTGTTTTCTTATTTAAAGCTAGGAATCACAGTGAAACCTGGATAATGGTAACATAAGTAAAGGAGCTGAGTATATTGCTCCTCAAGTCACTCTCATCCAGGTTTACTTGTTATTTGCTTGTGCAATTTCCATTCAACCACTGGACTGTTGCTTTTGACATTCACCATTTATTTGTATAAGCACAAAAAATAAGTATGAGGGCTTTTTGTTTGTTTGGGGTTTTTTTTGTGTCAGCGTCACAAGCTTAAATTGCATCAAATCTTAAAAGCAAACCTTGAATGAACCAAAGGCCAAAGAGAGATAAGTTTCCAGCTTATGAGGAAGCTGGGACACTACCACGGAAAGGACGGGCTTTTCCCTTCCAGGACCATTCTACTGTTACACAGTCTCAGGGAAACTGGTAGATTTTTTTTTCCCCACTAGATGATCTTTAAGGTGCCTCCCACGAATGAACCATGCAAATACAGGAAGCACTTAAAAGCCTGCACAATGTCTGGTCTGAGAAACAAGAGGATTCAGAGCGAACAGGGCTCCTGCCTAAGTGCAGAGCAGCACAGGGCTCGTGGCATCAATCCCATCCCACGGGAGCACAGCCCACATTTGCCACAATTACCAAAGGCTGATCATATGCCAGTTATTTTCCTAACTTCTGGAGAAGTTTTTCTTCCCTTTACCACAGACACAGTGCTTGGATTAAAATCCCAGGATCAGAAGCTACATCTTCCTTTTAAAACCATAACTGTTCTTTCTCCTGGTTTTGTACTCCCAGAGTACTGTCTCCACAGGGTGCCTTGCTTCTGTTCTCCAGACAGAACAACAGATGCACAAAGAGCTTCGAGTTTATTCAAAACTCTCCTGCTATGCTTTGTTCTTTGTAAGTAAGGTCATAAGTGAAACAGGTAACATTTCAGATGTAAGAGTAACACAATCAGTTAAGGATTAATGACTTACTTCAAACATTCCTCTTTAGGAGCATTAAAAAGATTTTACTCAGGTTAGGTGTTATGCATATGGCTTTGCTCACAAGCAAAACCACTGTGGAACTGGATCTACCAAAGTTTAAATCAGATTAAAATAGTTAAGTATATTAAGATAGCAAGAAACCATCTGCATTTTCTTGGTGGATCTTTTTAAGCCATCTAGAAAGGAAAAACCAACCCAAGCCCTGGAATAATGGTGATAAAATCTCAGCCTCATCTGCCTGAGAATGTTTTCCAGGATGGGGACAGTGTTGTAACTAAGGTCATCCATATTTTATTCTGAAATAAAATGATATGAAGTGCTCAAACTCATGTCATCCACTGGCAGTAAGATTTCTGGGCAGCAGCATCCAAAGCTGATATGCTGTAGGTCTTAAGTCATTGCCAGATATGAACAAGAGGTTTTAGTGGTCCAATTAAAGCACTGCTTTTTCAAAAGGACAGCTGCTTTCATAGATTCACAGAATCTTTCAGGTTGGAAGAGACCTCAGAAAGGGTCTTATCTAACCTCTTGCTAAAAGCAAGGCCAGCTCCATGTTTTATCCAGTGATGCCTTGAAAACCTTCAAGAACAGGGGCACACAGCCTTCCCAGACAGCCCATTCCCGCAGGAAATTTGCTTCCAATTCAAATGTCTTAATATCTCAAGGTGATCTTTCTACCCTCATTACTTGTGTTTCACACTGATTAGTCCCTATTGATACATAACCACAAATTAATTTATAGTTTTAAGGCCTCACACTGCTTCCCTTTTCCCCATTAAATGGATTTGAAACTGAAGGGAAATAGAAAAAAGCTCAATCAAGAAACAGTATTACATTAGCTCTAAGATAGCCATGCAAGGAGTGTCACCAAATACTGGCTCTCTATACTAATTTATTAGCTACTTATATGTAAATTATATCTAATTGTTGCTTAACTTGTACTTGTCCATGGCAGGGGGTTGGAACTAGATGATCTTTAAGGTGCCTCCCAGCCCAGCCCATTCTATGATTCTATGATTTCCAAGACAGCAATGAAAACAGATCTTGGGGAAGATTTATAGCGGTCCTAAGCTGCAGAGTGGTGAAATGTGAATAGATGTGCTCTGTCTGGCCAGAGTAGTCACCAAAGCTTCAATTTAATTTCATCTTCTGACTGATGGATACATTTCAATTGTCAGCTGAGAGAAAGCCTAAAATCAGGTGTTTTCTGTAGCTCAGAAGAAATAACAGGTTTTGCATGCCATTTGAAGCTCAAATATGCACAGTTATTATTGCTTAGAAAGAGACCTTACCTGAGCATAAGAGGATTTTAACTGCCTTCTACAACAGTTATTTAAAAACCACCTTCTCACAGAGATATGTGATCATTCCAACTAACTAAAAGAGATTTTTTAGTAAAACAAACAGTGGATTAAATAGTACCATTGACATTTAAGAGTAATGGTACTACAAGACTGAATGAAAAAGCAGTGCTAAGTATCACTTCTGAAAAGCAGAGTACTCTCCTTCATGACAAGCAATTTGACAAGAGCAAATGGTCTCAAGTTGGCCAAGGGAGGGTTAGGTTGGACATTAGGGAAAATTTATTCACCAAGATGTTGTCAAACATTGGAAGAGGCCGCCCAGAGAAGTGGAGGAGTCTCCAGCCCTGGAGGTATTTAAAAGATGTGCAGATGGGGCATTTAAGGATGTGGTTTAGTAGCAGGCTTGGCAGCGCTGGGATAGTAGCTGGACTTGATCTTAGAGGTTGTTAAACAATTCATGATTCTCACTGTGTGAAAATTAGGTCCTCTTAATGGATATCCAAAGATAATGACTTCTCTAAATAACTCATCACTTTGGAATTTTGAAAGTTCGCACATAAAACTAGAAGTCAATGTCAGTGAACACCCCTGCACCTGTTTTTACCTTCTATTCCTGGTAACTTACTGGTGACATTCACCAGATTCTTGAAACTATAGCTATGATTAGTGTACTTCCACTCAAATAAATAGAATTACATCAGCAGTTAATTTTATTTCTTATGCTTTATTAGCTCCATACTGGAATTACTTCCCCTATGTAATTCCCATGGCTGTAAACAGACACGTCTACATTCTAAAACTGAACTCTTCTGATGTTGTGTTCTGTAGCTATTTCATTTTTGCACTGGTTTCAGTGATGGGAAGCCAACCAAACTGCTTTCAAGTACGACCTGCGCACAGCACTTCACTGCCATTTTCTGTGATTCTCCTGAGAAAAAACTATTATTCTTCTTGATGTGAAGCCTTCAACCTTGAGCACTTTGTTCATTTCAAACACCACCTTTGGATGATTCCTAACTACCTTTTCATATAGAGATAAGAGGGACATGGATAATTACAGTCTCGAATGCATTGTTAGTTTTTTGCTTAGTTCTGAAGACTGTTCAAGGAATCTTAAAATCTACAGCTTTCTGCTCTGTTAGTGTTGTCAAAATGTTAATGAAAGCAATGCAAAGGCTTAGAAGTGACACAGTACAGCAGCATTCTCTCTTTCTAGTGACAGAAGCTACCTTACCCTGTCACTGGTCTTTCAACTAGTCATGATTAAGAGTATAATAAAAGAAGGAGCACAAACCAACCAACTGAAATACCTTTGTTCCAAAAGGATCTTTTGGTCACATATCCTACACCTAAAACTTAGTTTTTTCCTAGCTCATTTTTCATGGGAAAGATAAGGGAGGAGGCTATTCCTTTAAACATATAATTTTCAGTAGACTCTGCCAAGTCAATCTCTTAAGAAACTGAAAACCTTAAATCAGAGAGCATAATACAAAATCAAAACAAATTAAGTTAAAAGAAGAGAGCTTTACAGATATACCTAGACTGAGATGAGATAGCAGATGAAATAGTGGAAGCTGCTAATGACATATTCTTGGACCCATGGGAAGGCTTAGGCTGTGAAAGAGAGCTGGGGGCTGCAAGAACTCTGCAGAAGACACAGTAAAAGCATGAAAGCATGAACAAAATGATTTGACAGGGACAAAAATCATGACATCAGAACCAAGCTCTGCTGGAGTTCAGATACAGGAGGAGTGCTGCATAGTTACCAGGAACAGGTTTTCTGTAGCACACATCTGCAGACTTACAGAATAGCACAACCAAGCACATTCCTACAGAACACAAGACAAAATGCACACATTATGTAAAAATCTGAAAACCAGGCTCTACTGATAACTCAGAAAGACAATATTACAGGACAGGACTTTGCCAATGATACATGCTTTTATCTGCAAGATCTGAAGATGTTTGAATCTGACTACAGGTTAAATATTTTAATATGCAAACAGTACCAGACAGAAGATTCTCCTGTTTGAAACAGAAGTCATTGGAATGATTGGTTTTGTAGAGGCACTTTTTGTTTGAAGCATATACTAGTTAATCCATTTTCTTCATGTTACAATTTCAGCTGAGGGATAAAAGTTACTTCAACCTTATCATTATTTCACGTGAAAGTGCCTTACAGTCCCATTCTGAATTACAGCATATTACCTTATTCAAACCTCCTCTGCTGGCTGATTGATTTTCTTGCACTGGAATAAAAACACTGAATTCTGGTAGGTCACGATTAGGTAAAAACTGACTAAAGTGAGAAACTTCGCAGTTGGTATACATACACAATGCAAGTCAACTAGCAAATATTAATCAAGAAGTAGAGCCAAGAGAACACTGCCAATTTCATTTACACACATCTAGGATGACTACCCACAACTGAGGTCTCAGTTAAAGAAATTTATATTACTGGAAGTGTGTTTTTCCTTGGACTGTTAAAGCATGCTAAAATATACATATTTTCAGAATATGTATGTAGCAAATCCCAAAGATAAAAAAATAATATGCACCAAAAGAATTCACTTTGACTATCTCCAAAATTACTGTACTGTGACAGCTGTATAAATCCCACGTTTCCTCACGTGACGTCTGACAGCCTTTAATATACAACTGTAACTCCCACTGTACTACAAGGGATACAAACATACACCTTCTTGAAACTCACTTCAGCTCTAAGGCTAATTCTCATTAGAGGAAAGAAAGAACAAATAAAGCTAATAGAAATTACTTGACCTAACTTACAGAGCAAGTCAATCATCTTGTCCACCGTGTTTTACTGACATCTGTTATGACATGGTGAGCTCAATCACGTCAGTAAATGACATTTTTTAATTTCTCTTTCGATGTCCTACTGTAGAAACACTATTAAAAAACCCTCATTCACACTATTAAAAGAAGTATTCACTGTAACTATTATGAAGAGTTGTTTTGGTTGTATTACAAGTGGTGAAAGAACTTTCTAGTTTTAACCCTAGACTTGCTTTCTGAAAACGAACTTACATTTTGGGGGCAGCTTCATTTTGCAAATTCTTTGCAAACATGAACAACATCCCTCAAAATAAAAAAAAAAAAACCAGCAAGATATACAAAAGCATATAAAACAGGTTACAGCTTTCCACACCACATTCTTAAGTGAAGAATGTGTGTGCAGCATTTCCAAAGCCTTTTGGGGGGATAAAGCAACGAAGCGTTACCTTTGGAAGGAGGATGAGAATGACTCCTGCACTACTGAGGTGGTTGCTGGTGGTGTCATCAGGCTGGCTGGGTTTTGAGCAGCAGTAGCAGGCTGAGGTGCTGAAGCATGTGGTGCAGGAGCAGCAGAACTGGTAGACACCGGAGCATGCTCAACAGGGGTGCTAATTAGGGTCAAATTAAATAAAACAAGAAGCATCTTAAGAAGGCGCACATTTAAATGTAGAGCATAAAACCTACTATGTTTGAACCCGCAAACATAGTGGCAGGCTGGGTTACTGAGGTAAAAGCACAATTATGCAAAGGGGGGAAAAAAAAAGACATTTCTTCAGCCTTTTCCACTGTGCAGTTAAGACTGTGATGCAGTTTTGGTCCTGTGTGACTGAAATTTATCCCAGGTGTTACACAGCACTTTAGTCCTGCTCCCACTGAAGCCAGTGGCAGGAAACGTGGCACGCAGGACTTGAATGGTTGCAAAGAGCCTGCCACAAGCTCTTTGGGCTGGATAAATTTCATCCAATATTTACTCCTGGAACTGAAGATTATGTTAGAGTAAACTTTTTAATTAGATGAAGAAAAGCAATTTAAAAGATATTACCACAGTCCTGCATCAGCAGGCTTCCTGCAAATTCTGATAGTCTAGAAATCCAGTCAGCACAGTTTTGTGTTGGGTTTAATCAGTTTTGTGCAACACGGGTGGTGGAAAGCTGTTTAAGAGGAGTCCCTTCTTCTCTGAGCTAAATTCACCTTACATTACACTGGTCAACCCCAAAAACAGTAAGATGCCCTTTGAAACACAGAGCAACACACAAAATACAAGGGGAAGATGTAGCATAACATTTTACTATACTGGTTTTAAAACCACTTGGGCGATGAGCATGAGTTGTTATCCTTGTGGCCCTCCTGTACTATTGTGGCACAGATAATAGGGAGCAAAGGAATATTAATGCTTCGGTTTTTCTTTATTTGACTGCAAATAAATTAATTGAAATTAATAATAATAATCTAGTCCATTTTAGTAACCTACTGAACTACCAGTGTCTTTCATCACCCAGTGCTTATTAACATACTGCAGCCTGAATTACTCATCTCTTAGAGACACACAAACAGGGCAAAGTTACCCGACAGCTTTGCAACATAGTTTAGTCAAAGTCATCCACTGCTAAGAAATGAGCCGGTCTCTTGGGAGGCTCAGCTTATTATCTTCCATTAGCTCTTACATCAAATGAAAAACCAAAATAAAATCATTGAAAACATTCAAGTTCTTTGATGACTGTTTCAGTGAACTTAATACCAACTTTTTTTTTTCTTTATTGTATTTTTAAATCAGAGCATTACTACATTGCATGTAGTTATCTTGTCCATGAGCAGTGGCCTAAGAACATAATAGATATATTTACACTTCTTTAGACCCAGCTCTTGTATATTGCCACATCTCTGGGTTCTTACCAAATAACTCCTATCAGGGTGATGGAATTCCGTGCTTCTCTTACACAAGGTGCAAAGAATGCCCAAAATACTCCTTCCTAAGCACAGTGAATATCAAAAAAAAGAAAGCTTACAACTTGACAGCTGTTTCTCAGCCAGATTTACCACCCATTGCGCAAATTTTCTTTGTTTCAGTTATTTTATCTCATATTTTCTTTTGTTTCTCTCAGAAACACTGACTTTGCAAGTCATACTCCTCAGATCCTAGAGGGAGTGCTTGGTACCTCAGAATTTGAGATACCCCTTGTTCTTCAAGGGACTGTCCCATTTCTCCTGTCCTTCTGCTCTTCTTTTATGGTTCAGTAGTCTAAATGATGGTGTCTTAGTTATTTTCTGTTTGATTAGCTGAAATGGAAGCCTGGTTGTTATACCCACAAATTCCGGAGTTCAATGCAGCCGGCAACAAAAGCAGAAAATCAGTATTTTCTCCCCTATGAATTTCATCTGCAATTACGTACAAAATAAGCGAGCTCCTGAAAACACCCAGTTTGCAATTCTGGGTTTCAAATAATTACACCGAGTTGTCCATCATAAGATGCATTTGAAATTCATAGCAGTTTTCAGCTCTTGATGCCTTTTATGATGTAAGCTCTTCCAATTGATGAATAGACTATCAATTACAGAGCCCACGCAGCAGAGTAGCTGTACATTACCCATCACAGCTACGGGTCACAGGAGAGTCTGTTACCAAGTTTCAATACTTCCAGGATTTTTTTTTCCCTGTGCAACAGTAGGTACTGGAATTATCAGATTAAAAGCTGTGGAGTCACAATTTAGTACTTACATGTCTTTGATTTGGCAAACAGGAAAGGAGTGAAACTATGCTGTACATAAAAACAAACTCTTGAAAACAAACACAAACTAAGATCACACCTATTTTGTCTATTTGCACTGATGTCAAAGGAAATTTGCTACAGATTTCAAAAGATTTGAGACTTCCTACCTTGAAGAGAAGAAAACAGTGAACTTATTTAACTGTAACAATCTCCAAAATGTTAATCAAAATACATACTCAGTCATATATATTGAAAAGAAAGCAAAAAACCCCGAAGACCCATATGAGTGGACATGGATCCACGTGGAAACAGATATTAAGGGGCAACCCATGTAAATAAAATAAATGCAAATATACTGGAATACCTTTGAAAATTTAAAGGAAATACAAACAAATTTTATCTTGCATAGTGTTTGCAATGTTTCTTTTTTATGTGATTAAAATGTTTGAGGCTTGATTGGCTTCCTTCATGGTATGATAAATGTGAGTGTGGCTTTATAAAAGAGATCATCTGTTGAAAAAACTTCATTATTACAGGTTCCAGAGAGTTTTTGGTTTGGTTTTTAAATGCAATAATTCTGTAGACTATAAATGTTTACAGTACTTTGTGTTTTAAGACGAATCAAAGGAAATTGAAACAAATCAAACATCTTCATATTTGTGGTAACAAACATAAAAGTACGTTAGCTGGATGAAAACAAACACACATCTCAGCTGGTTTGCACTCATGAAAAGGAACACAGATCAGTAGAGGTTAAGAGGATAATAATGGTTAACAACCATAATGAGAAAACACAGCAACAAATGCACTCTTAGATTTTAAAATATAAGTGCAGATTATACTTCTTTCAGTAAAGTTCTAAGTTCTGAGATTTTCTGTCTGAATAACAATTTGTGGATTTTTAAAGCAGTACTTATTCTCCTTTATGTAATTATGAAGGTTTTTTGTTTCTGATCCTCCAACACATCACTTGTAAAGAACTGAAAATACAGGGAACAAAAATTAAAAAGGATAGAGAAAAACTACCTCTTAACGTAACATTTGTAGAAAAAAGTGCCAGAGAGTACGTTTAGAGAAAGCCATAACATGGAAGAGTTTTACATTTGAATATGGGAACGTTTGTAGAAATTCTGTGAAAATAGAGAAATATCAGCTTCTGCTTCTCTGCTGAAGATGCCTAATGACCCTTGTCTCCGTATTTTCTGTGTGATCCTTAAGAGAGCCACTGAAAATATAACACCCACATGAACTAGAAGTTGCTGGAATTTGTAGAACTTGGACACCTTCCCTTTAGGAAATGGGCATTTCCATCTGAAGGAGTTAGAGGTTGTTATTACCAAACCATTCCAAAGCTCCAAACCGGGTCAGTTATGCAGTTACACATCACAGTGTACCTTTGGTTACTGGATGAAGTAAGAGGGACTTTCTGGCCAGTAGTGGTGAGACTGGCCTCCCTCTGACTTGTACCCGCTCCAAGCCTCACAGAGCCCTTGGAGGCCACTGGCTTGGCACTGTCAGTGTTGGCATCCCTGGTGGATGATTTAGGAGGATGCCAAATACTGGAGGTCACATACTGTGGCGCATGTGCAGTAGCTGAAGGCCTGGGTAACAAAGATTACAAGGGGGGTTTGTAAACGAGGCATTTCCTAGGGAACAGCAGGTATTTGAGGAAGAGACAGAATTCCAGCCACAGAAGAAGCTGGAGATCATCATGGTATTGCAGATGAAGTAATGCCAACTCTTGCTGGTTCATTAGTTTATTAAGCTTAAGACCAGGAAAGGCTTGAAGAATTCAAAAAGGTACCTTACGTTAAATCTGGAAACCGTATTCCTATGAATACCAAACTAAGGCACGAAGCAAGGCTGTGATGATAATGGGGGTGGAAAAAAGCTACAGTACGACAAATCACACAAGATTAAGGCAATGTAATATGACATTACCACGAGTCATATCAGAAATTGCTCCTGGTAAAATATAGTAATAATGAAAAGTAAAGGAGATTTCAGTGGAGCAGCTGCATAGTCCTGTAGATGGTTTTACACAAATGAAGCTGTTGGTGAAATGCTAACATGTATTGCTTGTTTTACACACTTTAATTTATATACAGGAATCAAGGCATTTATTTTCTTCTATTTTCATATTTAATTCAAAAATAAAAATCAGTTTTCCCTGCTATTTCAAGTGGCAGTTGCCATTGCTTGTGTCACTAGTAACAAATAATACCTGCGCTCGGATTTTAACTTTATGCAACCTTTGTTCAAATGTGAGTAGTCTTAGGAAAAAAAATAAAAAGAGGTTGCACAGCTCTGAGGCAAGAATCACCAACACAGAGGAAAGCAGTGAGAGAGAATCCTTTCCATGGCAAACTAATAAAAGAGATTTCTTTGCCCCATGAAACTATCGGTCAGATTCAATCAAGAAATACCTGTGTATCAGTACTCAGGTGGTTTAGGACATGAACTAATAGAAAACAGCACATTTCTATATGTAACTGCAAAATGTGCTGAGAACCCTTGGGAGAAAACGACATCAAAGGACTTACTTACAGAGTCTATGTTTTGAAGATCAGTCAAGATATGCAAGAATCTGACATATAAATGTTCTTAAAATAACAACAAGGTAAACTCATTTAGATTTCAAAAAATACCTTGAACAGTCTAGGCAAAGCGCAAAATGGAAACGGTTCTTAAAACTCCCTCACAAATTGGCAATACTCCATTTAAAGAATATTTGATAAAAACTTCTTATTTTTCAGGTTCAAGTCCTGAGAACCATGATCCCCACCTGTCCAGTGTCACAGTACTTCTTGAAGTCTACATTAGACAGAAATGTCTAATGAACTCACTTAGCTGAAGCCTCCACATTCAGCATCTGCTCAGTGTGTACAAATTTCATGTTTTTGAGGGACAAACAACACGGGAGAAGCGAAAATAAACTCTTAACAGGAAGTAAGTCAAACACAGCAAACATTACCTGTTTTCTGATGCTGCTGCAACGTTTTCCTTGTCTCTGTGAAAGGAGGGATAGAGCATGAATGAAGTAAAGGCAATTGCCGGCGGTGACAAGAAAACCCACCCAAAAACAACCAGGGAGAAAGAAAATGGGTTGAGGAGAAATGTTTGGTTGCAAAAAGCATCCTAGAGTGGTTGCTTATAATAATAGTTTTGAGAAATCTCTTGAGCTTTTCAGGTGAAACACACCAAATATACAAGTTTACTGTATGCTTCTTAGCAGTTGCAAACAACTTCGTTTCAATAATAAAGTAAAAGGAAAATTAACAGTTACAAATTAGACATTGTTTGTGTGTGTGTAATTTCAGGAGTAGTTTTGACTTTAATAAGTTCCCTTATCCAAGCAGCAAAAATAGTCAGACTCGGTCAATCCTCAAGGATCTGGTATTTTGAATGTTAAGCAGTTAAATGGGTAACAAAGGCTCATACAAGAAGGATTTCTTATGCCTAGTATCACTTAAAAAATTCTCTGTCCTAGTCAAGTATTAGTTTTCTCAATGTAAATGAGATTAGAACCAATTCCTTCAATTACAAATCATTCCCTCACTGAGGGGAGAAGTACACCAGCCTCGATGTCTCTGGGAGAGAACCGGGCTGTTACTCTGTGCACATGCTGCCGAAAATATCTGAGCAGTTAAAGTGCAAGCAATTGTGTATCTGTAAGAAGTAAACACGTAAGTATTTTCGTAAGGAATAGAATCCATTGGCCTTAAGCTCCTCAGTTTGAAATCCAATTAGTTAAGTAATTGAGATAGTCTCAATATTCAGCAATTTAGGGGGTGGTTGCGTCCTTCCTATTTAATGAATTGTGCTGAAATTTCAACAGCTGAAATATACCAAAAGAGGACATTTTTCTTAACTGGGATCTAAATTACAAAACACAAAGCAAATGTCCTCATTTACCCAACCAAACCTTCTTTCTGAAGCGTCCTTTGGAAAAAGAAAAAAGGAATACATGTATTTATGTGGATTTGTTTGGCACCAATCATTAACTTCCATTATGTTTGGAAGGCTATTCTTAATATTTCCCTCATTATTAGTAGTATTTTATATATTTCTCTGTGTTTATGCACTTACAGGTACATATATATGTACAGTCTCATAATCTTTCCCTAGTTCACTTCCAATAAAGTTAAAAAAGCCAATCCAGTTTACATCAGCAAAGGTTTGGGAACATGTGCTCTCTACAAATTTGTAAAACCTCTGACCGAAATGTAACCTCTAAACTATATGAACTGAAGTCAGATTTGCAAGCCCAGAAGTGGATCTGAAATGCCCCTCAGACGTTGCTGTCTGACTAAAAACGTTCCTGTGGTCGCTGTGGAAGTGCCTGTCTTAAAACCAAATACCCCGATGAGATCAACCAGCTCACCACTCTGAAGCAATGAGGAACCAAACACTCTTTATGGTAACCACGTTGTGAGTTCATTGCAACGTCAGGTATAGGAAAGCCAGGACGGAACAAGGTAGAGGAGGATGGATTAGAGACTAAGTGTTAGTACACCCGGAGCCATGGGCATGCGAGAATGTTAAAAACCACAGTCACAGCCTGAGAGGAACAAAGCATCGCTTGTTTCCTGTGTTACCAAATGCTCTACGAGAAGTTACAGCCAAGACCAAAAGGCAGGCAGCTGGGGTCAGGCTGAAGCAGCGTCAAGCCTCTGTTGTTATTATTAATCTGATCCAAACTTCTCTCCTCTACTAGCTGTGGCCACACTGAAGAAGGGGGGGAAAAAGTCACTTGACTTTGAGGTCAGGATTTCACAAAAGTTTTTTCCCCAAGTGCACAAGATAGGATGATGTTGCGGGACGATGGCAGGGGAGTCGTGAAGGTGAAAAAGAGAGAGAGAAGTATAGTAAAAATACTTCCAGAGAATAAAGCAAAGGAAAGGGCAGAGAGTCAAGGGAAAGATGAATGCAGAGGCACACAGTACTTCATGGTTTTGCATCCAGGAACTATTTCTCTTCCAAGTCAACAGGAGTAATGCCCATTTGGTTAACAATAAGAAAGGCTCAGGATCAGTTGCATCTCTTATTGGCAATACTTGCATTTTGAGGAACAGGCTGTTAGATTTCCGGCCTTTACAATCAAACATTTTTTCTAACTAAATGTAGAATAATTTTATTCTTGAGTCAAATATATCCCCAGGGCAGGCTCAGTAAGGTCAACACCTTCAATACATGAAGCAATTTGGCTCAGAACATTATGAGCAGTTTGTACCTCTGTGGCTGCACAGGCTGCTCCACTAATTGACAGTAGTGGGCAATAGTTTTGAGCTATCTGGGAGAGATTTAAAATTAATGTCCTTTATATTTTTTTTCCCCCTGCACCCCTTTTCAGTGGGAAATAGTTTTTGACAGAAGGGCCTTAGTCAATGACTGTTCTGAGAGAACAGTGCTGCTCCCACAGATTTCCTTAAATGCTGGACATATATCTCAAACAAGACTTATTTATGCAATATGCTGTCTTCCCAGTTACATGGTATATTTATACAGTGGAAGTCATGAACTGTTTCCTTCTCATAAAAATCTGCTACGTAATATGGTCACAGAGACAGAATGAATGAAATTATAAAAATAGAGTCTTCCTCCCCCCCATCACCAGAAATTGGTGTAACAGGACACAAAACTCACAAGCCAAGCTTGTGTTTGCTATTGGATCCTAAAAAGAGCCTGGAGAAACTTCAGAGAGCTTCCAATGAGTATGTTAAATCTGAACTGTATGAACTAGACATTGGACTATTTTCTCATCCTACTTTATTTTTGGAAATCAAATGTAAAATATTCCCAAGCACGAACGTGTGACAAGCAAGCTGAAATGTGGGAGTCATGCACCTTCCATCTGCCTTCTCTTTAGATAGTACCAGATGTGTAATGAGGAGCCGATGACACAAGAAACACGAGGCATCCTGAGAGACCACATGGTCCTTCAACTACTTTCTGTCCTTCAGTACTGAAGCAGTAAGTGAATACTTTGAGTTTTTTCTCTGTATTCTCATGGAGCAAGACTATTTTTCTCATTTTACAAATGAGAAACTAAAACTTAAGAGAATTGCTCATGGTCAAAAAGAAGGTCCACATCAGGGCAAAGAACTGAATCCTGAATCACAGCTGAGTATTTAAAATATCAGCTCGTTCTCTTTAATGAGAGATTACAGAAATATATCTATTCAGTTTATCAGTATTTTTCTGTATTGGCATTTGTATTCTGTATCTACAATAGTCTTCTGTAGAACCTGACAGATATACACTGGTCTTTTTTCCAAGGGGAAATAGACTTACAGATTATTAGGGTCTATATCTATTGAAATTAAAAATCCTGTTTTTCTAGTCGCATGATGTGGATTTGAAGGACTTAGACTTAGAAGAGCTTTCATCATAACATGTACTTATATTTACATAAGCATATTTGCCTACAAATAAAATTTTAAGAAGTAGAAGTTACAAAATAACTTTAAAAGAAATTTTTATAGGGTGTCTGGGAGCCAAGTTGTGTGGAAGTTATTTTGTAATTGCCTTTCCAACATTTTTTATCTCAAAGGCATGGGACACTGACACTGCTGAAAACTACCCACTGTGCTAGATTAACTGCTGTTCTTATCCAATGAGGCTATTTCTACCTTTCTGTGTTTGCAGCTGAGAATTTTCCCATGGTCAGATGACTATAAAGCTATTGAGGATGTTTGTCTTCCCCCCCTCCCACGCTATATTTTTGTTATTTTAACACAGACACCATAAGACACACAAAGAAATCTTGGCAGTTAACTGGAGAGGACAGACAACAACTGTCATGCTGGTTTAGTTAAAACTTTAGCTTGGTATCAGAAAAAAAGGGGTAGAAAAGCTAGTCTCTCTCTTTCCGCCACTGTGGTTAAGAATGTGAGCAGCCCACGCCAAAACAATTGCAATATATCCTACTAGTGTGTCCGCTTTCCAAAACAGGGAAATACATTTCTCCCAGAAGGTGTCCTGGTTTGTGCAGACAGTGCCACAGAACAGGAAAAGTATTATCATTGATTCGGTGGAAAACAACCAGCAACTCATTCTCAACAAGTAGTACGGAACTCAGTGAAAGCAGCTCAGTAAAGTCCAAGCAGACACCTCCCATGAATGCATTTTAGTGGCATCTGCGGGTTTGCTGTTAAATGTCACAGTCACGTAATAAATGCAGCTGGGCACACAGCAGCGTCAGTGCTAAAGAAAGGTAAGATAACGCTTTTGCAAGATTTGCAGAGTGATATTTGGCATGCAAGTCTATGTACTCCCATTTCACATAATTATTCCCTATCTTGGCCTTAAATGTGCAACTGGATTGAACTGAATGATTCGCTCTTGCTTTTTATAGCCCCACTGGTAAAGTGCAGGTATCTGCCACCAGGCACCTCAGCATGGGATCCGGCCTTCCAAGTCTGTGTTTGTGACCATTACAGACAAAACCAGTGCACAATAAATTTAGGTTTTGTATGCCAGGAAACAATTCCCCTTTCACTGAAGTGTTCTTTCTCATCATGACTTCACTTTTCTCCAGGGAAGCTGAGAGAAGAACAAGAACGCAGAGATCTCAATTTCAGCTGGTAGTTCTTTTAGAGCTACTTTTTAGTTTGTGCACATTGATGGTGACAAAATTCATACTTCCTCTACATGGCATTATGCTAAGTTTGAAGCTGCCTTTGAAATACAGCCATGTGTCTGTGCCGTTCAATCACGTAACTTAGTGCCATGAATTAGAACAGTTGTCATTCTGTCAGAATGTGGATTACATTTTATCTCAGACTCTCAAGGATTTTCTTACCTTCCCTCTCATTTGTAATCATTTAGCATTCTGGGTCAACTACAACAAATTCTTACATCGAAACGAACTATTAGGAAGTTATTAATATTTAAGGTAATTTTGCTGACATTAATGCAATTTAGAAGCAGAATAAAAGGAAGCAGTGCCAGTGCTGTGCTCCAGCTCACCCTACACAAGGCTCTGTGAGCCAGGCTGATGATCCACAGACCACAGCTGAGTGCCTCCGAGTTACAATGCTTGTTGGAAAGCCTGCTGCATGTTAAAATTGCTTTTCCCTTGCTGGACTGAAGGCAATGCAAGGGACAAGTCAGAGAGAAAGGCAGCATTGTGCATTGGTGTCTTGGTTAGATGTCTGCATCAGCTGAAGGAGGCATGGGAGAATTTTAATGGTTGCGCAGTAGGAATGAAAATTAATGATTATTCGTGCTCATGCAAAAGTTACGTGGTGGACAGAAACATGCAGGACAGTGAGATGATAAAGATGTTACATATAGGTCAGTACATCCACTCCCAAAACTGAATCTTGAGCTTTAACAAGCTCTGTTAGCTCATGCATTACTTTCTCTATGAACTATTTTGAGAAAAGCTTCATGGTATTTTCTAATTGCATTTGGAGCCCTCACTCTTTTAAGTGGGTACATTCAGTTGGATACACTGTACCCTACAGTCTTTGATCAACTTGTTCTACAGGGAACTGGCTTGAAAACAAGGGACTTACTATCTCTAAATAACCTTTTTCCCCCACAGAACCTCCAGAAGTACTTTGAGGAAGAAAGACTTCGTACTTGATCAATTTTCCCTTCTGGTTTCACTCAGAATTCCATAAAGACAACCGAGTTATTTCATTATTCCTATGCTTTTGTCACTCTGTAAGTGTTAAAAGGCAAGCAGGGATCAGAATATATTAAACAGATGTGCTTATTATCCTTTATTGCAGTTATGTTCCTTACGTGAGAAATCTACCTAGGGAAGTCTGCTTTATTTCATTGGCTGTTGTGGAAAGATCGGGTATGTCTTTCATAAGGATTTTGGTAACCTCAGCAGCATATAAATACGTGGTTTTTGGCAATTGGGCAGGTCAACAATGCTAAACACTGGAAATTTTGACC
Organism: Sclerurus mexicanus; assembly: GCA_013396755.1. Lineage (NCBI taxonomy): Eukaryota > Metazoa > Chordata > Aves > Passeriformes > Furnariidae > Sclerurus > Sclerurus mexicanus. The sequence continues at coordinate 304,722 of VWZF01006903.1, forward strand.
AGCCAAGGAAGGGAATCAAGGTGCCTTAGCTTGCCTTGGTGGTTTCAGGTGGCTTTGATAAGCAGCAATAGAACAAAGGATGTTATTGTGCTTGAGAGCAAGTTTTAGTCAATTAATTTTCATGTCTACTGAAGAAAGCTGACAATTAAAGGCAAACTGATTAAAGGAAGTAATTATCTGGTAATACTATGTACCAAAATTCTAGCTTTTTTAGCTTTGGAAACTAAAATTTGTGTAAGTATCCGTGCATTTTCTGATACACGTAACGAAAGTCGCAGTCACTGAAACTCAGGGCAGACACTGCTAAGGAAGTCATAAAATCAACTCAGTTCCTGTGAGAACCCAACTGCACAAGTGAAAAATTGGTGTCACCTCATCTGCCCCTGAGGAAGGCTTCAGAAAGGCTCTGTGATACGCAAGAGTTGGACTTTTCAAAGTGATAACGCAGTCCCTAAAATACTTGTTCCTTGCTATGGAAGATAGACTCCACCCAGCCGTGCACGATGAGAGAGAAAGTGCAATGAAGTGACCTCTGTATTTTGAAGTGACCTCTGTATTTATTGCTTGGCAAAAATATCCTGTCTTTCCTGTGCAGGCAGGTGTGAGAAGAGGGAGGCAAGGGGAAGAGCCACAGAACCTTTTTCCTTTTGTCATTTTGTCATGCAGAAAAGGAAGACAGGTCAAGTTCTGATACCCACTCTCCTAAAGTCACACTCTAGTCACGTCCCATCAGCACACGCTGCATGCAGTCAGTATTTCTGCTGCAAATTAAGCACTGCAGGAGGTGAGGGGAGACCATTTGAGCACAAGGCAGGGCAGCAGGATTCAGGAAACAGGTTAGTTTAGATCAAACAGTCTTGTACCACAGCAGAAAATGAGCACGTCCCTGTGCCATAACCAGACAAGCAGATTTACCTGGAAGGCCTGTTGGTTTTGATTTCCTACTGGCATCAGCTTTGCTGTGTCTTCATTAAGTGCTTATAAGACTAAGCTTTACTGGCAATATTGGGAAGGGTAGGGGGTTAACATCACTATCCACATCCTGCATTTTGCTTTATTTTTGGCAGGGAGGCTTTTTAGAAGACAGTATTGCCACTGACCATTGTCCTCTGCTCAGCAGAGCAGTCACAGGTCAAAATATATTCAGCAGGGGATAGATACACCTGCCTATCATCACTGCTGTTTTAAAGAATTACATGACTCATGGAGTCTTCAATCAGGAGCCTATTTTAAGCCTCGCTGTCATTAATTGTGAATAATCTTCCTAGGCAAAACACTAGACTTCTGCAAATGGTCAGGAAACACTGCAAGACGGGGTTGGTCAATCAGAAGCCACATACAGTGAGATAAGTCTGAACATACTAAAAATAGAGCAAAACCAGGCCAGACTTGACCTTTTGCTAGAACAAAACCACTGTTTCTTCAAGGCTGCTAATGCTTTCTTATCAGACCTACGTCTGTCACACTCTTTAGAATGGTATGTAGCGGAATGAAAAATCCAGGCCAATTTCTCTCCTTTACAAAGTTCGCCTCCTACTCAGGAAGCAAGACCAAGGCCTCTTCACAGTTACACGACAAAAAATCCGTAGCATTCATTTTTCGGACTTCAAGATTGCCATGACAACAAAAAGGAAGATTTTTGAGGAGTAACTAGTCTAAATATAAGCAAGAAATGGCATACAAATATTTGACTGACAGTGAATACACTTGGAAGATATTTTAAAAGGGACTGGACTAAGCAGTAGGAATGTGCTGTAGTGAAAATCTTGCCACAGGGATTTAATGAAGGCACCTTCACAAAAGGTCTTTAACATTGCAAAAGTTCCAAAAGCTACCAAATCAAGATTTTTTTTTTCCTATTACTTTTTTCTGTAACTATATAAAGAATTTAAATTCTATAAGCTTGGAGAGTGTTTATTTTCCACCTTGTATCCTCTAGAGAAGAGGATTAAAACTATTTCTCTATATGATTACATGGTTTATGTGCATGAATTTTATCGTTAAATCCACTAAAGCAGAGATAAGGGGAAGGGGTTCCTTAGCTACACTTCCATTAATTTAATATCTGATCAAACTATTATTAAAAATACCTTTCAAAATAACATTAAGTGTAAGCATTGAGATATAATCTAGACCTTTTCTTTTTTATTATAATACATGCACTAGGACTATTTGAAACAAATAGTATCTGTATTATGTTCATAAAACATTAAGGATACGCAATTCCTATTTAAGTGAAGAGACTTATTCAGAAAAACATTTACTTTGGTTGAAAATTAGAACAGAAAGATTTTTTTACTTAAGTTTATTTCATAAACATTAAATGCACCTAACTGCCTATTGATACCTTAAAGTCTATCAAAATTTCCCATATATAAATAAAATTCACCACCACTTTGGTTCACCAAAGTTTGATTTTGGCAACATTCAAGAAAAGTTAAAATGTTGCCCTTATTTCAAGCAGTGATGCTGATTTTCCACAGGCACTAGGAAGATGGTATGACCAGAATCTCTTTGTGTTCCCATAAGGAAAGCCCCAAAGCACGTTGTGTGTTAAGTAGCATGTTTACCAAACTGCTGTGCTACTTAGCTAAGAAAAGTGAAATGCTTTTTAAAAGGAAGTAGTGCTCATGTACTCTTTAATAATACTCAAGAATTGCCTTTTTTAAAATATGTATGACAGCCCTTTAAACACTCCAGTATTTGGCTGATTCATGAGAAATTCTCCATGAACAGTAGCTTTTCCTTATTTCTATAACACAGTAAAACAATGGGAGTTTGAATGACCTTGCTTCCTGTATGGACTGCTGATACAAATTTGGAAGCAGCGAAAAGCGCAGGAGTTTCAATCTGATCTCATGCACTAACTAATCCCTTTGATCAGAACTACTGCTTACCAGATAAAGGTATCTAGTTTCCAGTTTATAGAAGTTAACGAAAAAACCCACAATACAGAGGGCTGTCAGCAGGCCTGTGGGCAGTCAGTCACTGCAGAGACCAGTGTCTCATCACAGAAACTTCTGCCTCAGTCGGTACCAAGGACTCCTAATGCAGCCTGTGGAGGGGCTTACATCAACTGTTGCGTTGGAAATCACAAACTGTTTCATGTAGTCGCATTTTTTGCTTCATTTAAGGATCAGAGCAAAAACTAGGAAGGAGGGCGACATTGCTCTTCGTGTCCTTCAGGTGGAAAATAGACTATTTGGGAACCTTTGCCATAGGTTTGCCACGTCTTAACTCACACAGCTTGTAAAAGCAGAGAATTGTAATGCTGAAACAAAAAGATCTCATTCTAAGCACCAGCAATGCCTCAAGTGCCTTTGCTGTGGAGACAAATTAATAATTACCGCCAGAGAATGCAAATGATTTAAATGGAAATGCTAAACGATATTATCAATAGGTTGTCATCTAACATCTATTAATTATGCTTTGCTTGTATTGAAACCTAGTAAAATATTTTGTTCATTTCTGTTGTTCTTTCAACTGCTTTGTCAGGCTTATTCTAATTCAGACGACTTAAAGGTCAATCATAATTATAGCTAATAATGGAAAGCTTTTTGACCAAATTTTCTATTTGGGAAAGAAAAATGCTCCTTTCAGAAATCAGTTGAAGCAGTTACTGCTTTAAAACAGAATAAAATACTGTGTAAAACAGGCACATAATTTAGTTTTAAAATCTTTTATTTCAGATAAAGCATGCTGCTATATACAGAAAAAAATGTGGGTCAAAGCAAGAGCAATACAGAATGGGCAACATATTCCTTAAAACTTAAAAGATGCCTTTAAAAGCTTCAGTGCACCAGTAGCATGATATATTCTTCTTACTCCTAAACCACCTCTGGCAAAATGTCATTTCCTCACAGATCCTGAGCAACCCCAGCTATCTCTCACTTTTATGTAATGATAAAATCAAGTGTCCAACACAAAACTTAGAGCAATGGTTTCAGCAAATGACTTGTACCGGTATAATATATTGAAGAAATATAACTTCACGTTGCTAATATCTTATTTCAAACAGCATCATTCAACTACGCAAACTAGGTATGTTGTACATTTAGCAAAGTCTAGGCCAGTCAGTTTTCCTTTTCAACTTTCTTTCTCCTACTTCATTACCTTTACAGCAGTAAAACTCAGTCAAAGTCTCATTCTTATTCTTCCTAAAGAAATACTGTCAGAACTTTCCTCTCATTTTCTTCTAGAATTAAAGTTAAGAGACTACAATAGCGATGTTTTCCTGTGTACTGAAGTTTGAGACAGCAAAGGAATAAAGTGAAACTACTTTCTAACAAAGAACGTGAACCGGGCTGTGTCATTATTTTTAGTTGTGATGGTGAATGGCTAACAGGCTAACGACAGAAACCTACAGAGCAAGGCCCCAGCAGCGCGTGTGACACGCTCAGGCTCTAACTCAGGACAGCAGTTAATGTTTGACTGTAACCCTGCCTCGCGTTTGCCCCTAAACACGGGCCTTTAACTTTTAACATTAAGGAGCTGCGCTGAGAGGCCGTGATGCCAATTGCGCAATTTGGCAAAGCGTGGGCTGTTACGTTCCGTTTCAAACCTTTCCCTGTGGCATGAAGAAAGAGAGACAGAGACAGAGAGAGACAGAGAGAGACACACACACAGAAGAAAGAAAGGAGGGAGAAAGAAAGGGGTTAGGGACCATGGCTACCACTCCCCTGCCTTATAACTAGGGCAATGGCAATTTATTTGGATTTTCTCCTCAGCTTTCAAATCACCCAGTGAAGTCTGGGTGATGCTTTTTGGACCACGCATGAAAGGTTTTGCAGTTGTTCATTTCTGAAAAGTAACTTGATATAACTTCTTATTCTTTGACTTGTGCTTGGTATTACAGGGCTGCTTTTGCTAGAAATGCTGTGTAATCCCATTGTTTTCCTGCCAGCAGTTTCTCTTGGCTTTCCCCTCCCTCCCCACTGGCTGAGCAGTCAGTGAGAGTTAACTCATACAAGCGCAAAATGAACGCAGATATTTGCCACTCAGTAACACCTAGGTCAGCCCGTATGTATCCTGCTGTCCTTCCTGCGAGGGTCATCCCCCACAGGTTTCAGCAGGTTTTTCTAAAGCTTTTCCCAGCATTAGTGAGTATTAGTGTTGACGTGTGCATAAAAATTTCTGGTCATTGGTGTTACAAAGCAGAACAACATTGGATTTTCAAAGCAGAGTCCTGTGAAGTATTGGCCACCTCCTGCCACCCCCAGCTACCTCTGACTGCACACTGGGGCTGTCAAACCATGTTGAGCATCTCTCAGGATTGAATCTTTCCTAGACGCTCTATCGTTTAAATTCAGATTTGGTAAATAAAAAAGGGGAAGGAGAAGGATGTGAGATGAGAGCACAGTCAAGGAGAAGTATATCAAACAGAATGGAAAATAAAATGTTCTTGTTATTTGCAAAATGTATCTGAGTCATCGCAAACAAGGTAATTTTTTCCTTGTTATTTAAACTCAAAACACAAGATAATTAATTGTGTTAATGCAGTGGAACTTGAGAGTGAAACCAGCCAAACAGCAACAAGCAGACTGGGCTGGTTTTACTCCTCAGGCTGAAGAAAGCACAAAACAATAAACAAAGTAAATGCCAACAAATTCACTGATATTTCTAAGTGTTCTGTTCTTAATAGCACAATGTCACGCAAGTAACACTACTAAGGGAGTCTTGATGTATGACTTCTTAAACTATCTTTCATGCTTTTAAGTAATTAAAAAATATGAAGTATTCCTAGCTGCAACTTTCATGATGGCATTTTTTTCCAGTTACACCAGAGTGTACCAGCTACAGTGGGTCTGACATGTAATTTAAGAATTCCCTTACTGCTTTCAAGATACTGCCCCTCCATTCAAGGAAAAGGTATTCAGAAACACGTGTTTGGCTTGAAATGGATCCCATCTTTCCAGAAAACATTCCACAACAATCATCGCACCGGCAATGGAAAGTTTTCGTAGCAAGTTATAATCTCATGTGTGCCTTCAAAATAGCAGCAATCTGAGCAAGGGACGGTCATGCAAAGCACTCATTATTATTAACTGAAAGCAACATTCTGACACCCAAAATGCCTAAACTTCATGGGTTCCTTTCAAAGCATATGTCATAAAGTTAGAAGCAGCAACCTAAAATGGACTATTTCTATGTAAAACAGTTCTGCCAAAAATAAGGTACATGTATCAGCCCCTACCCCCCAGGTGTTTGGGACAAACCTGATCACCATTTCATGCAGTTCTTGCTGACTTCACTGAAAAGCTGACACAACGAGACAGGAGAAAGTACCAGAGAGAGATTGCTCACAGCGTGCCCTGAGACCAAAATTCCCCACCCTTCAAAATCTCTGGCAGTTCAACTTTTGGAACATGAAGGATCTTTCCAGAACACCAAAACAGCATGGGATTAATGCAACACTGAATCTGGCAAGACTCAGGTTCCACAGCTCCATGGAAACGTTTTGCTTTCTGGAACCCAGGAAACCTTCCAGATGATCCCGAACTGTGGGCATGGAGAAAGGTGTGGGTGTACAGGCTGTCTGGAGTAGATACTGAAGAGGACTTTCTACTCCAATATTGTGCTGGAAGAGCAGAGTTCAAGCATGGAATATGTGCATCTGACATAGGTCCTTTCATCCTTTACAAGGTCACAAGTGGCAGGAGCCTCCCCAAGAGATGAAACAGAAGGGGTCCAGTGGGCCCCAAAGAGCAGCATATGACAGATGCATCCCAACCAGGGCTTTTGCTACCACATCTCCAGTGGAGTGTGTGCAATGTTTGAGGCAGGTACCAACCCACCCACATGGGGCAGGCAGGGTCAGTGAGGTAGAGAGGAGACCCCATTTCATTCCTTGCACCAGAGCTCACACCAATTGCACTGTACTGTGTAACGAGCCAATACATGTTCCCTTGATCGTTCCAGTGAATGCCCTTAAGCCTGTTCAGCTGTGCCTAAACACAGCCAGAACTGTCCTCGTGAAAAGAGAGGATAACACAGTGACACCTCAGAACTGCAGAAAACATGCAAAGCAAGTGTATGTAGTCACCTACTTTGAGACAGAATGTGCAATTTACACGTGTTGATGTGTTCCTTACTAATAATTATTGTCAACGTATCTGATACCACCTAAAGTTTCCAGTATTTTCCAAAGCCACAGACTACACCTAGAAAGATGATTTCTTAAAACAACATATTATTCTCAGATGTGAATGGGGGACTCCAGTTCAGCACAATGCTTTAAATCCCATCATAGTAAGGATTTGGATGTGTGCTATTACATCAAAACAGATAATGCACAATACATTTAATGAGAATTAGGCTTGCACATTTGAGGGAAGAAATAAATCCCTTTGAAGCCTGATGTTTGGGCACTCAGCCATGAACTTGGGTGAACTGCAATGGAAGGTTTACAGCAAACATCAACTGAAAGCACACTTGTATTCTCACAGGGAAGACAGCAGATTTCTTTCTCACTGATGCAACATTTGTAACTTACACTGTGATCAAAAGCTCAGAACCTTTAAAGAAGCCATATGGCAGTAAAAAGAAACAAAAAAAAAAGACAAAGAAAGGAGGTGGATTAGAGTAGCTCATGTGAAATAGGGATTTGAGGTATGCAAACAGAAAATAAGGCTTACATGCAGGATGCTCTTGATTCAACTGCAGTTTTTAAGCTCAGCATAAGAATCTCTAATACATCTATTTCCTGGCTATGGAGGATGATGATAAATCTTTAATTCCACATTATATCTCTGAACATATCCACTTTTTGAGTGATTTTGATACATCATATGAAACAAATACATTTATGCACTAGCAAAAGCAGTCCTGTGCTTCCATACTCTACAAATTTGGGTCACATTTATTCCAAACAAAACATAAGCTAATGATTATGGGTATGGATGGAAACAACTCCTTTACTGTATCATCAGATGTCAATCAGAGGGTCATCCAAATAAATTGCTCACGAATTCCAGTGCTATCATAACATTATGTATTTTTGTCCAGTTACACAATCAAGTAGTTACACAGGGCTTGGAATTCATCACATTCACACACCCAGTAAAGTACAGGAAAGTTGCATGAGCAGAGAGCTTTCAGATATGAACACACACTCCAGAAATTTTGCACTGCCTTTTCTAAAAACATGCAAATTTGTTATCCTTCTCATTCAAATGTCTCTCACTGACAGCATTTCAATTTTAGTGATTTTTAAGCAAATGTATTAGAATATTCTAGGACAAAAACATCATAAAGGAGGCTCAAATTAATGGCATTTTAAAACATTATTGGGTTACCAGAAAGGATAAAGCCATATTTCTCACAGGGAGTTGCCTACCTTGACCTCCTCAGGGCTTCTTCATCTGGATCTTGCACTGCAGACAAAAAATGTTTCAGTTAAAAAAAAAGAAAGAAAGCAAGCAATTTGCTTTATAATGAAATTATAAGTTCCTTAGAAACATATCAAAAGCCTATCTAAAGGTGCATTCATGCTGACTTTGCAGCCGTGGAATTTGTAAGAACTTCACGAGGAGGAGCAGTTCCCTAGAGATGGGAAGGAGGATGTTAAGAGGAAAGTAGCTATTACAACTGCTTTGTCATTCATTTATTAGCAGTGTTTCACAGCTGTAGGCAATGATTCTACAGAGACCTCCTGCTGTTTTGCAGGAAAGTGCAAGAGGCATCAGCAGCAGATTCACAGGAGGAGGAAATACTAAGTATTTCCCCCTGACGTGGGAGAGGGCCCTGAACTTCCTTATCTCTAGATCAGAAACCAGCTGTGAGATTAGCACCAGGTGGTCAGAAGAACTGTTCCATAGGCAACAAGCAACAAAGTTCAAGCTCCTGTGACCTTCATAGCAGATCTAGGTTTAGATAACAGGGCTGATAGAACCATAGATTCAATACAAATGGGGATCCATAAGTTTTTGGGGTTTTTTGACCTCTAGAAGTCACTTCTGTAAAGGACTGTTACAAGAAATATGACTTGGTTTTGGTTTTTTGTAATAAGTGGATAGCTTTGTATGTCCAGGCTTCTAGAGAACAAAAAATTGCACTGCAGGGATTTGATTTCTAAATAGGAAGAACTATAGGGTCCCAAATGCTCCGTTACTGTACAGTCCCTTACACTTTCATGGTGAGACCCCTGGCAGATCAAAGGATTTTCCTCACAAAGCATAAGGTGAAACTGCACATTTTGATTTTCTAGTTCTCTCCAGTTACATCCAGGATCTTATCCCTCACTGACAACTACACGAGTCTGGCAATCAGTCCAGTGGCCAATACCGGGGCAATACATAAAATACATGAATCGAAAATCAGGATGGGAAAGATGTTTTGGTTTTCAACTTACTGTACTCTGTTCCAGTCATCTGGGCAAGGATGCGGAAGGACTTGGACTGCAGGTTGGCAGAGCGGCGGCTCCAGTCCTCGCTCTCATCTTCAGGCTTGTTCTGAGTTTTAAGCACAGCCTGATACACTGGGGAGGCACTGTCTACGTGAGGGTCTTTAAGAGGAAGGGTACTGCAATTCAGAAAGTGAAATGTTGTGAAACAGCACATGGTGGCTTTCCTCCCAACCTCTCTGGTCTCAGCTTATCCCCCAGAGTAACAGCAATCCACAACATGACTTTGAAATTACCACTTCTTAAAATAATACATACGTCAATTTTATGTTATGGCTCATTCTGTCTTTGAAATGACCTGTTTATCATCAAATCTGCATATTCAAAACAGCAAGAAAGTATCTGTTCCTGATCGCTAAGCCATTGAAGCCACAAGGCTACAGTGGTTAGAATAATGTGTGGTGATAAAGGACAGTATGTCACGCAAAAACATTTATTTCCCTGAGCATTCTTGTCCCATATTACTTCTTATAAAAATGATTTCATGTTGATCCTGTTTTATGTTCTATTTTTAAATTACAGTGTTGGGCCAGTGTACTTTAAGGTTGTAATTAGAAAGAAAAACCATATTTCATTATAAAAGTAATGTGGTAGGCTTCTACAGCTTTTTCTAGAGATGATTCTTTGTCAAACTCTGAATTAAACTTCCATCTTCCATAACTCTGAATTCGCTGTCTACTAAACCTGTGAAGCAAAAGAAGTCTAGACTTGTACTCAAGACTTGGATACATACGTTGCATCTGAAATCTTTAACAACAGAACGTATCTGAGAGTCTTACAACATGCCTAATTATCTCACCAAGCGATATATCCAGGAAAACTTCGAATTGTGAACACCTAGAATCAAAGCTATAAAGGTCTGTAGCACAAGTGAGGTGTCCTCTCTTTGATTTATGATTCAAGCTAGAAACAGGCTTAGTAACTTAATAGTGATTTTTTTTCCCCACTGTGAAAAGAACTTCTGCATAGCACGCAGTTAAAATTAATTATTAACAGAGCCATAGGAATACACACTGAGGGAACGATGTGTGCTTGGAGTAACTTGGCTCCATGGATTCTCTACATACAAGGTCTATTTTTGAAGCAAGTGGTTTATTGTAACAGCTTTAATTTGCTATTCCGTAAAGAGCTTTGCAAGAAGCAAGCTCAACTTCAGGAAAACTGAGAAAAGGTTCTGTTAAAAGTTAAGGGCCATTTGGCCCAACTAAGTCAGTGCTGTGAAGTTCCAGAAGTAGTGCCCTGCTATAGAAGTTTCTTTCTTGGTTCAGGCTCAAAGTTAGTGTTCGCGAAGATCCCATTGTGCAGAGAAACTCCACAGAGACATTGGGTCTGTGATCGGAAGGTCTGAGAGGAATCATGAAAAAGCCAAGAAGCATGTCTGACATCCTACATGCAGCAATAACATACACTGTGATGAATAATGTTACCAAGTAGAGCTTTAAATAACAGTATTTTCCAGATGACACTTTCCTCTTCTTCAGCACTGTCTAAAATACAGTTTTGGTGGATTTGGACATAACAGCATGGGACATGTTCTTAAAGTCAGACCACAAGGGGCTCAGAAATGCAATGGGTGTTTATACAGTCCCAAAAGCACCCCATCTCTTTAGGAATCTTCAGTTTTTATTGGAGGATTATTTATGTTCTTCATAACCCCTAATATGTGCAAACTTGTCACTTTCTTGAGGACCCAGCACAGTACAAACCCCAGTTAATTTTTTTTTTAATGTTTCAGCACAGTGACTATGTGATGGAGCACAGCTTGGAAAAAGGGGAATTTAGAAAAAACCCTGACTCTTCCATTTAAGCTCTGCCACAAAATACACAAGTTACATTAAAAAGTTTCTCAGTGTGGAAGATGCTCTGTAAGAGGAAGCAGCACGTTTCAGCCTCTCTTTAAGCTCATGTCTCCTAGGCCACTATCCTTACAATATCTGAACACTAGCAGGTACATCAAGCACAACATAGACTTGTTTATTTTGGGAAGGGTGCACCACCAGTGGCTTCCACTAGTGTTGCTCCTTCTCCAGATGGAAGGCGGGAGAGAGAGCAGTAGTCTTCCTCTTCTGGCCTGTCACATATGGCTGAAGGGCTCGCTGAGACAGAGAAGAAAGCATGGGGGCAGGTTCTGCTTTCTGCTGTCTTCATGCAGGAATGGTCTTTACATGGAAAAGAGATTCCCTGTAGTGTCAACAGCAACTCAGCAACGCCCTCAGTGCCATTCTGCTGCTGCCTCTGACACTTAGCTACACTGCCAAGTTCTGTCACTGTAAAGGGTCTTGTTGATGTGCCCCGAAAGGTGGCCCCATTTCCAAGTCCCCAGAGGTGCTTCAGGGTGCTTCGCACCCAGGACCTTGCCCTGTATGACTGCTGTAGGTGACTGCTTGAACTGGGCCAACAGGGACCACTGTGGCAACAGCAGCGTGCAAGGTCAAATTCCTTTTCTTTAAATCCTCTTGCTGAAATGCTTTGTTCTTACATTATGACCAATATACAAAGAGGCAGTTTAAGGGTTTGTGTACAGATATGCCATTAACTCAAGGGTAGTTAAAAAACTAGAGCTAAAGGCTGGACCACAAATTTCACAGTAGCAATGTGGGGCATTAAAAAGACATATTAATATCCTTATAGTAGATGATTAAGGCAGGAAATGGAGCTTGGTGAATTAACCTTCCCCAGCAGAGTGAAACATGCTCATGTAAATTGAACTAAATTAATGCAATGCATTGGAATATTTCCAATCCTGCCTTTAATTCAACAGGCCTTTCTCTTTTTTTAAAATCATAATTATATTGTAGATGAGTAACCAGGACATCCGAGCCACTCAGCATGGAAGTGTAAAATAGAGCACATTGCTATTATGAGCATTTCATAAACCAAAATGTGACAGTTGATTCTTACAGACAGCCTAAAGATGCACATAACCATGTTAATACCTCTGTTATACCTCTTTGTAATTTAATTTCTTTCCATCTGGGTGTGGATGTGCAGAAATATCATGCATCTTTAAGCATATTACTTTAAACTGATGTTACTGTAAAAAGATTCTTCTCAAATGGGTTAGAGCTTTTGTAGTTTTTTTTTTTTACTACAGCCTAAGGTTATTTAGTAGGAGTAAATAAAAAATGATCCCCCTTTTTCACATCCTCATACTAGTCACACATTATTAACACTAAAAAAAGCTTTAAAGACAGTCAAACCTTTTTGAATAAGTAGCAGTGGGATATTTGTTTTGAGTGCATTATAAACTGTGGTTTACTATGTGAATAACTCCCTGGAGTCATTATTCAGATTTAATTTAAGCAGATAGTAAATAAAAACTTCGGAACACTGCAGTGTTTTACCCCTGGTGTAGACGTGCCGTGAAATATTGTGACTTCTGATATTAGACTGATTCCAGCTATTTAATGAAAGCTCTAAGAGGTAAAAAAAAAAAACCACAACCCAAAAACCAAACAAAAGTTCATGTAGATAAGGAAACATCCAGCCAAGTTGATGTGCTGTAGAGGATATGTAAGACTTTAATTTCTACAATCACATTATTGACTCTGCTACTTTAACATGTCAGTCCCTATGAAATGGTTGGATTTATGTCTACTTGTGACTTGTGAATTTGGCTAAAACTACATAACAGAATTTAGACGAGCTTGGACAGAAATGTAATCAAAATGTACTAACCCCATGGTTTTGCTGCAACCAACTCTGGCTTCTTGGTTTAGCAAAATCAATTAAACCAAACAGGCATAGAGTAAGAAAAGATAAAAAGTCAGGGCATTCAAAATGTTCTGCCTTTAAGTTCCAGTGTGAAGTCAGAGTAGCTGCAGTATGAATAATTCCATGCTTTCCTCTGTGTTTTCCATGGTGATCCAGTAAGTGTGGGTTATTTTCTAAGTGACAAGAGCCTGATTCTGGTCTCACTAAGTCACAGCATCACTGATTTCAAATGGTCAAACTAGAATTCTTATCTTAAGCCTGCCTGTCCTTTATCACTGATAGAAGAAGTAAACAGTGTCTCCAGCTACTGCCTGCCCTTCAGATCTGCAGTCTGAGTGTGCCTACCATCTTACAAACACCTTGTGGCTTCAGGGCTGATCTCTAATGTGAAATGAAAAGCCCAAAGAGGAAAAATTAAGTGCTAAGACCAAATTATAGGCAGAGAATCAAGACAAAATGAATCAGGACACAATTTGTCTGCTTTTATATGAAAAACTTCTCATACAAATACTTCTGCACGAAACATAATCTTATCTCAGACTTGATCAACTAAGCAAACTGAAGAACATCTGTTTTCACTACAGATTGAAGTTCAGAATATCACAGAGGTCAATAGAACCTAAAGGTTTCATCAAATGAATATCAATGGGTAGGCTGTTCTTATAGCAGCACAAACCTTGCCTTCATGTCTAGATGAAAAATACTGAGTTAATTGTAATAAAACAATCTACAGAGAAATCTATATAGTCACTAAAAGTTATAAATTAAAAAAAAGTTACAAAACAGGCTGTAGCTCTCAGCACAGTAGATTAAGAAAGTCCCATGCACCTGACTGCACATAGGAATAAAAACATTACTTTCTTCTGGGACCAGGCGAATATTCAGCTTAGAAGTCACGTTCCAAAATGAAGCAAAAGCTTAAATGGTAGTTTATATAGTGAACATAGAAGAAAAATGTTTTTGTGGGTTTTTTGTAACATTACATGGGAGAATGCAGTCATGGAGTTGCCTGCAAAGAATAATGTTCCACTAGAACTGATAGAAAAGGATTAATGGAAACAACCATCTCATTTCAAAAACACCCACGCAATAGGTGAACCCCATATTCAAAATGAGAAAAAAATTTAGAACACAGTGATGTTTAGCACAGCCTTTGCTGCTGCTGGTGTAATGACTCAACAGTCCACAACAAGCTGTTTCTTATCTACGTATCCATTCTTTTGGTTCTTTTTAAGATATATGTACATACTAATATATTTCATTACCACGTTAAACTTTCTGATTCAAGCCTCTCTAATTATTCAGATTCTTTACTTCACAACTTTATGTGTTAAAACAAATCCCTAACCTCCCTGGAAAGTGTGCTGATCTTCCTAGTTGCACTCTTTGGACTTATCTCACTCTATCTTGGATTTTTTAGAAATGGCATTTTCCCCTCCCTGAAACACAGTGTGTCTTGATTTCTTCCACAGGTGGGATAAGGTGAGGATATTTTCCAGTCCAGTAGAGCCACTCCTGGTGATTGGAACTGCATTTGAGAGATTATTTTAATGTGCTGCTTATAAAAGGAAAAGGTTCCACTTGCTCAGCAGTGCAACTTTATAATATCAGATCACTTAAATAGGCATTTTTAAAGCATTACTATTTGCATCATATAATGCTACAGCATTTAGTAGAAAATGCCAATATACCATAAAACATCTCCTATAATTCATACCTATGAAAGATATGAACCATTATAAAGAACAGAGAATGAAAGAATTCCTTTCTTTGTACTTGGCTAATTGGAAATACGAGTCTACTCAACAGTTGTGGAGATTCACTGAGTCATGGACAAAAGCAACTAAAGGTATTGTTTGTGATTCATCATTAGGGAGAGCTGTGATGAACAACAATATTGATGCAAAAAGTTAGTGGGGAAAAAATATAAAAAAGAAGGAAAAAAATGGCCAATAAAAGGGAGCACAAACAAATACATAAACCATCTTCATTTTGAATAAGCCTGGTGCTAACATATTGAGAAGAAACTACATTAAAGTGTGTTGCTATACCTATATTTTGGTGTCCATGAAAAGAAAGCAAGTTCTATTTTGCGTAGAAAGACACCTGGTAAGAGAGAAACCTGGCTACATTCATGGCACATGTAATTTAAGTTAAGTTGTAACAACTCTGGATAAGTTAATCAGATTCCCAGAAACATGCATTGGAAAAGCAGAGTTATTAAAGATCAGTGGATTTTGCTGTAGTCAAAGGATACATGTAAAACACATGTACTGTATGTAATCTATGGATAGGGAAAATACAGCAAAACACTCCATTCTGAAGAATAAAACAGTAGCCAGTACTAAAAAAATATGTTGCATTTTTCACATACCAATAAAAATTCCACACTCCTTTCCTGTTATTTCCAAGCTATGCATATAATACAGTGGTTATCACAAAGCACGGTCATCAGAAATGAAAAGCCATCCAATGTCATGTACAGAGCACTAGATAAGTTCTTGCGGGGTTTACAAGTTCTAGGAGGAATGCCAAAAAGGAAAGGCTAAATTAAGGTATCCCTGACCATGGTAGGGGGTTGGAACTAGATGATCCTTAAGGTACCTTCCAACACAAACCATGCTATGATTTTCTAGTTCATCATCCTTTTAACTTCAAAACACAGAGGTGCTTTCATTGTCTAGTACTGATATGCATTTTTCAGGTGTAATATACCCCAGAAAAAAAAAGCCCAGGAAGAGCAACTGTGTCATGCAGGCAGGGACTGTTGCACGTACCATGCAGAGAATGAGCATTCCACACAAGGAAATGACCTTACCCAGCAAATTCTCCACCCTGGGCTTGTGCCTGGCCTGCAATTGCATCCATGATAGCATCCTGGGAATACATGCTGATCGGGGTGTTATACTGGGCGTGAATTATAGTAGCCTTGCCGCCAAGGCCCTTCACCTCAATGGGTTTGTGTGTAGACAGGGCAGAGTCCTTCAGGACATTGGGGTTGAAACGCTCCGTGAAATCCGGGCTGGGTTATGCAAGAGTGAGGTTCCACAGGGAAGGGAGGGGAAGAAAGGAGAGAGGCGTGAAAGTTAAGTGAGAGAAGCACCACCAGCAGAGGAGCGTGCATGTCTGTTCATGGCATCTCACCACCAAAGCTTCTGAGCGGAGAACAGGAGACAACACAAGTACCAAGGCACAGTTAAAAGCTGGCTGTGCTGATGGATCACCTTTTTGCATTGGCTCACAGATGTATAATACAGAGGAAAACAAAGGTGAAATAGCTGTCTGTGTATAAAATATCATGACAAACTCCTAAATATTTATGTGATACTTACACATACTAAAATTCTGTTGTTACATGCATATATACCTGTAAGTGTATACAAACATACACACAGGTATATGTGCAAGCCCGTGGGACATACATGCATCCTGCAGAGAATTCCCACTTTATAAACTGCATCCATTCATGCTTTCAGAAGACTTTTACGAAGCACTACAAAGTGCAATGAGGTGAACAGACGCCAGGTCCTCTATTATTTAGAAGGTTCCAGCACTCTCTGTCTGGATTATTAATCATAGTGAAATTTAGTACTTGCACCTTTTAATCTTCAAAGCTCTCCTCACAAAGACTAAATGTCCCCAAATTTTAGTATAGCCAGCCCCAAGTGCTGCTACAGCATGACAAATGCTCAGTCTCAGACCAAAATATCCTACACTGCAACCAATGGGACAACTGCATTTGGAAGAGTAGCTGCCATAGTTTCCATTTATGAGGAAGGACTTTTATTTGAGAGTCTGAGCCCCAAGCAAGTTAACTGAAGCTCCCATCACATCAGAATGAGCCAGTTTAATGTCAGGCTGCAGCCAAAGAGCTCCTGACTTCCTTACAGGGCTGTGTTGTTCTAGTCCTAGCGCTAAGGCTGAGCACCGCTGAGTTGCAATGAGCAAGCTAAACCTCAGCTGTCAGACACTGAAGTAGCTGCTCTTCTCTAACCTATGGAGATCAGAAGAATCTCCAGTCTGCTCTTCCTGTCCTGCCAGCAGCACAGATTCTGTGTGCTGACTAAACTGGACAAAACTGGCAATTCTGTCCTTTGGGAAATCATGGAAAATTCACAAATGTTTCATTTAGAATCTAAACCCAAAAGCTGGACATGCATGTATCTCCCCCTCCAAAAGAAATTCTAAAACATGCAATCCTGTTTTTTTGGAACAATTTTCCTTTTTGGTCTAAGACATTACACTGTAAGTTTATCAGCTAATGTTAAGTCTTTCTCTTTACACACACAACAGTGTGCCTGCTTGCCATGGGTTAGCCCCAGAGGGGGGAAGTTAAAACTGACCCCTCAATCCAGCATGGAGGAAAAGGTAAAGTCAAGTAAACAGGGCAGCCATCTGACTGAATCTTCCAGAGATTGTCACAGGTGATGTGCCCCTCTGAACCCAGCCAGGGGATTCCACTATGTTTTCAGCCTGTGGTTTGGTGGGATGCCCTGACTGAAGATGGACAGACAGAGTCACACATCATTCCAAAAACCTGATAGAACATTGACAGCCACATGCTCACGGAACAGAGACACATCAATGCACATGCTGCATCACAGCCCCAGCCTTTAGTTACGCATGACAACTTTTTAAGGGAGGGAAACCAGGAAGCTGCGTTATGCATTCAAAAAGTTAAAATCATCTTTTACAAAGACATTTTCACATTTAAAACACATCTCCATTAACTATTCATCGACCATGGCAATTTTATTACTACACTGGCATCATCTGTTGAATGCACAGAGACGTGCAAGTTGCTGTCCAGAGCTTGAACATGCCTTACTTCAACAACAACATCTCTATTTTTTGTAATACCCTAAACAGTCACACAAGTACAAACACACAGATTCTCAAGACCTTGAATTTAGTGTTCTCATCCTTCCACACTGCTGGAAGTATTGAAGAGATTCTAAACCCAAGATCTGAGAAGATTGTGTGAATGAAAGGACAGGGGTTAAAAGATTAAAGTTTTAAGTAATTGGCTTCCACAATTACAGAAGTCAAAGGTAGTAATGTCACAACAGCCTAAACTTCCCTAACAGTAGCAGCAGGAGTGATTTGGGCTTTCACTGGTGGTCTTTAAACAATTTCAATGATGTCTTTCAATAGGTTTTAGTCACATTACACAAAGGCAAAACTTCAACTGAAGTTAACAGGGTTCCCTTAAAAGTAATAGAAAAGGGGACAGATTTTCAGCTGCAGAGTTTTCTTTATAACTCTGAGGTAAACAGAAGATTTTAGGGCTGGTAAGGGGTGCTGTGCTCTAGGACAAAGTGGCAGAGGTGAGGCTGCAGAGACAGCTGGAGCACCGCTGCAAAATGAATGGGATCTCTCTCCTAAGCTAGAAAGGGATCTGGAAAAGTAAATCCCAAAGCAACTAAGATTTAAACCACCCCTATAATGCGACTTCTGCTTTCTAAGACAATCGTGCCATAATAATTACAAATGCAAATTGGCTAGCGTTTATCACTCCAGAGGAGCTCCAGCATTTGCCTGACATCCCACCCATGCCTCATTAAAATCAAGTGAGAATGCCACATCAGTGTAAGTTATGTACATTAAATATTATTTCAACTTCATGTATTGTACTACTTCTAACTTTGTATTGTCAGTTTAAATTTGACATTGAACTATTAGAATTATTTATTTTATGCTGAATTTAACCCAGTCTCCAAAGCTTTTTGGTCAACACTCAGTTCAGGTAAAGAAAGCAAGAGTTTAGAGACATCTTCTGCACTTAGAAAACTAAAGACCAAAACTGAGGACTCTGTGAACCTTCCTAAATAAAGCAGATTGATCACATTTTCAAATCAATAGTTATTTCTTGTTTGGGCAATACATTTACTAAGGTAAATTACTTTGCAGATTATTTTTTTTTCCATATTAGTATCTCATACCAACCTGAATTTGAATTTCAGCAGAGTGAGCCTTTGGAAATTAATTTAATGTTAAGACTCAAAGTACAATGCTAATAATATAATAATAAACAAAAGGCTCAGATAATGCTCGCCAAACTCTGAAGGCATGAATGCTACTTAAAGATTTAAGAGGACTTCAGCCTGGACTGTAGAAACAAAAACTTCTGAAAGCCTTTACAAGAACTGAGCAGGCCAACTCCATTCACAGCATTAGAGCATCACCAGGAAATGCCAAGCACACGGTGTGCTCAGAAGGGAGCACTGCTGGACACCAGCAGCAGCACATGATGCTGGCCACACCAAGCAGATTTAGAAAAACACTTCCACTTGCAAGCAGGCACAGCAGGAACACAGGGGATCATGCTACCCCAGACAACACATCTTCACATACGCAGCGTAACACAAACATTTGACACTATACAGAAGTGATACTAACTTGGCAGCGGTGTTGGTTATGACCTAAAAGAAGAGAAAGAGAACAAACAACATCAAAACCAACCACACAGAAAAAGTCAATAGTTTTTAGAGTGCAAAGGGCAAAAGGTATTTATGAAAACTTTCCACAGCTCTTTTCTGACCACCTACTAATAAGTACAAAAAGTAAATGTATGCCTAAAAACCCCAACATGATTAAGAAAGGAAAAAATGTAGGGATTATAGTTGATCCACTATGACTTAGTGGGGTACTATGGCATTTTGGCTGACCCTTGAACATGATTTTATTGCTGTACATCCCTGAAAGTACTACTACCAAAGTGTATGGGGGAGAGAGCAGAGGGAAGAAAGAAGGATTTAAAGAGTATATTCTCATCTGAAAATAGCACATGAGTGGTAGAAATTTTATTTTTCCCCTCAGGTACTACATTCAGGGATGAAGTTCATTCTTCCCAGGCCACCCTCAAGAGCTGGTTTTGCAAGACTGATTTTTTTGTCTTTTACATGCTGGAGAATATCCCAAAAATATATTGTTAGATGCTTTAAATGTAAGACTAAGGAAAACGCCTTTGTATCTAACAAAGTATTGGCCCGAATCTGACTGTACTTACATTACGCCAAAAGTGGTGTGAGCCAATCAACTTCAGAACAGTCATTCCTAATTTTATTCTATGTGAGATGAAGCAAGCCGTGCATAGTGTGTTTTCTGGGATATTAGTATCAGGATATTTTATCCCACCTGGTACGTATAAAGTGTGCAAAAAACATATGTTCATGCTACATTCCTGCTTCCCTGCATAAGCAAGTGATGGTGGCTTGCACAGTAATTCTAAAGCAGCATAAAACAGGCCCAAGCTGGGAGGGATGAACAGTGTGCTCAGACTGTCCTGTGCTCTATTTGCTAATAACTCTGCCTGGTGGTTGCACACACAGCAGTAACAGGCTATGACATTCATGCTTAAAATACCCACATTTTGCTCTTTTCTTGGTTGAAGACTAATTCATCATATTTTGTGCAAAATAAAGAGGAAGATCACTTAATAAACTTTCCTTCTTACTTAGCTGCACAGAATGCTGTTGACAGAACCAGGCACTGAACCTTCCAACTTGCCACCGTGACATTTCTGTGTCTGGGACTGATAGGAAATACTGGACAGCAAAGTTATACTGTTCGTGACATTCCAAGTGGATTTGTATCCTTGTGCTTTTGCCTTGCAGAACCTTTGATATTACTGCTTCTTTCTACATACAGTCCTTTAGCCTTGGCTCATTCAACAGCCTTTTTCATAGTCAAAAACACTCTAATGAGCCAAAGCTGCAGTAAAGGCTTTACACTTCTGCATTTCTACGGTAAAGTAATCACAGATGACCCTCTGCAGGTACTGGTCAGACTCCTGGATAGAAACCCTACATTAAGCCAAATATATATCAGTCTTTTACAGGAATCAGTAGAGATATATTAGGAACAAGGTGCAGCCTATAAGCACATCAGTGATCTTATATCCATTTTAGGTGTACACTGGACAGCTGGGCATTCATTTACAATGATACACAGTGTAATAGTGTAAGTTTCTGACTAATCTAGGCCTCTATCTTACACATAAAATAATATTTGAAAGGCAGAACTACCATCCCTAAAACACACTTTTATTAGAAGAACATGTTTGCATATAAAAATATGCTCAAAGATTAAAATCACTATGTGCACACACTAAGAACAGCTCAACAGTCACATCTTAGTCAATATTTCTGAGATGTGAAGAGGCTACTATAGCCTCCTTCAAAAAGAGTAAAGCTTTGCTTCTCCTTATGTTCAGTATGTAATGAGAAAATTCCCCCCAGTTCAGAGCCACACAGTTTGATTCCAAATACGGACATGTATGAAACACCCAAGTTGCTGCTCACAGAGGTCACACAGTAACTCAAACCACCTGGCACGTACTTGTGGGACAGGTATTTACTGCCCTTGTCCTACAATGTGAAAAATAACTTACACTGGAATGAAAAAGATCCACATGTTACAAACTATGACTCACTCTTCATATTTATTAATACTCTCCAGAGCTTCCAGCACATCCCATTCCATGCTCTTAACAGGCCACCACTTTTTCACCCTGGGTCAAGGTGATAAAGCTTTAATGTAAAGTGTATCAGAGACAGATGCTTTGTCATTCTTCAAAGATCAAGGAAATAATCTCTAAGTTAATTTTAGCTCCTTGATAGAATTTTCCAAAGGGCTTAGCTAAACCTCTAGCAGCAATTCACACAATTAAGTTTAAATCATTTGGTGAAAAAGACATGGAACTGAAATACAAAAGATACCTTAAGATCACCCCCACACCTGAATTTTTCTGACAGATTTTAGCATACTAAACATGTGTTCATGAATTCACTATGAATTCACAGTTTTGGAGCACCATAATATCACAGTCGTTACACAGCGCCTCCTGTTATGCTATGACAAGAATGTCCCCAACAAAGTCCAGAGCTGATCTTGCAGGGCTCACAGTGCTTCTTTCCAATATATCCACTATGAGACTGAGACAAGGGATGATACCAGCTTCCAAGGTAGTTACAGGTTCTTTGTGTTATTCTCCAGAGAGCAGAAGGAGAGATGCCTCTCACTTCATGGGTAGCAGTCAAGTGGGAGTGGGAATGGCAGCTCTCTTGAGCTCCGAATTTTCTCTGCATGTAAACAGAGATCTCAGAGGAGTTACCCAAGAAGAAACACTTACTTAGTGCCTCTGAGTTCTTTGGTATTTTCAGAACATTCCTGGGCTACAAAATAAAGGCTGATTTTTCAAATTTTCTTCTTTATCAGTACTACAGACACTACAGGCAGATAGACAGCAATTCCCTAAGGTTTTGCTCAAACTAAAGAAAAAAATAAAAATCTCAGATGATTGTTCTCATGAGGATCTTCGTAATTCAGGGCACTGCCACAAGCATACACTAAAATGTGCACATATAAAGGGGTCATGGAACATGGAAAAGCAGCAGAGTGAAGGTAGGGAAGTGTTTTCTGCAAGTGCACATCTTTTGTGCACCCCATAATCACTATCATACAGCCCTATTGAAATGCCCTCTGGCATGAAAAGAAAGGTTGACATTAACTTTGGTGAGGGATGGATGCAGCTGCGTTGTAGCTCTGCTAACAAACAGTCACAATACTGAGCCATCCAAAATACAGCCACTTCACCCTCACCCTTGCAGATGTTAAGGAGAGTTGTGAAGATGGCGGGAAAAACATAGTGAAACATACTCCCAGGAAACTTTGTGTATCAAAATAAGACAGGGATTGGTATTCTTCAAGAAAGTTGTAAATTAAGAGAGAAGCATTCTGAGATTTATTTTGCTGATCTTGCTAACTGAAATTATTTTCTTTGAAACAGTAATTGCTTTCCTTAATTATCCAGTATGAGAAGGGAGGATAGGATTTTTGCAGTTAACTTAATTAGGATTGTTAATGCTGAGTCCTCAAGAGAGTTCTAATGAATCATTTAAACTACCTGAATCATCTAGAACATGTATTTATGCTCTTTTATAAGCATAAAATATCCTTCCTTTGCTACAACTTAAAGCCCCTTTGTTCCAAAGAGCTCCTGGAAAGGGATATAAAATACTTGAAGATATG
Source organism: Sclerurus mexicanus (assembly GCA_013396755.1). Lineage (NCBI taxonomy): Eukaryota > Metazoa > Chordata > Aves > Passeriformes > Furnariidae > Sclerurus > Sclerurus mexicanus. Next base: position 327,868 of record VWZF01006903.1, read on the forward strand.
CATTTGCTACCAATCCTTGAGTGGATTTCCTAAATTTTCATGTTCTCCTTACACAGCCAAGTCCCTAGTGTCCAAAGTACACTTTTCTCCATATTCATAGTAAGAAATTTATCTTCATTAAAAAAAACAAAACACAAATAAACTAACTAAAACATTACATTTGTTTGCCAATTAATACACGAAGGCAGAAAAATTAGGAGATCTGGTTTCTCATTGCTCTTTCTTATGTACTGTAGCCCAAGCTCTTCACTTCACAAACCTACTGACAAAACTCTTGATCTGCAGCGGAGTAATATGTAAAACCTTGACAGCAAGGGATCAAACTATCTGGGCAGTATCTAGAGATCATTCCTTGTTACATACAAGTTAACAGCAAAGCTAATGGATGCAAGACAGACAATGTTCAAACCAGAGGATCCAAAATATTGCAATTTTGACTCATTTTGCATAGGAAAGCCAATACATCAAGGCAGGAGTTACAGCAGAACATTCCAGTAGCCAAGCATGTCAGATTTGCTGGTCAAAGCCATTTCTCTTTAGCAAAGTACCAAAGATCAGATCTGCTTTATGGCAGCTGCTATAATGGCCAATACCAATACTTGGTTCTGTGAGAGTACAGGCGTTAGTTAAAACTGCTGAGTGCCAGAACCCCGAGATGATCACAGTTCCTGCAGTCCTAAAGTTTCTCCTCCGGTGACTATTGCCAAACCATGTTGCACTTCAGATACCAAAGACCAAGAGTTATTCTGAAATGATAATGTGGATATACCTTGGGGGCTAATGGAAAATTTAATGATTGTTCCAGAGCTTAATAATGATTACCAGACAAATGCACAATAAGGTAGATACTATTACACTAATTTTTCAGCAAATTCATTACTTATTGAAATATTAAATGTTACCTACCCTCTAGGAAGTCCACTTTCTGAAGCCCTTCGGTTGAGACTTAATTTATGCATCTCAGCCATTTCCCTGAGAGTCTCTGCTGAGTAAAGGCCAATGGGGTTGTTATACTGCCTTGAAGGGCTCAGCTGGCGCGCAGGGCTACTGCCACCAGCCAGCACAGGGCTTGGTTTGGAACCTAGAGTGCTCTTTGCAGGTGAAATGTCAGGAGTCACAGACTGAGAGGACACGGAAGATCTAACTGTGGTAGTCTTTGAGTAGGAAGAACTATTTGAAAAGCTGATCTCTTGCTGGTTGAGGCAGCCTGAAAACGTTCCATTGGTTGCTAAAACACTACCCACAGGCCCAGTCGCCGTGTTAGTTAGAGGGCTGAAGGTTGTTCTGTTGCCATTGATTTCCCAAGCAGGCTCCTGTAGTAGCAAACATGCAGGCCAGGAAAAGAAAAAAAGAGAAGACCAATCATAGAACACATGCAAAAATAACATCTGCAATTACTGCTTTAAACATATTGATAAACTTGCAATAAATAGATCGGGGCCAAAGCAGTCAAACTTTCAGGAAAGGTTTTTGTCAAAAAAATGCATTCTTTCCAAATAATGGAAGCAAAACATACTCAGGCATTTTTTTTTACTGGGTTTTAGTTGAAATAAACAAATGAAGCTTAACATTAAAAGAGCATTTGCTACTAGTCAACCTCACAGCAATAATTTTGTATAAATGCAACACTGTCCATTAATTTCTAGTATAATTAAATTTTTTAAAAATGTCTTGATGTCAGAATCATTTTAGATAACATACAACCACAAAAGTCAACACCATTATGATAAATACACAATGATTCTAAACCACACCGTTCTATTTTCCATGAGTGCACTTCAAGTTACGGAGGCTCACACACTGCACTGCTTTCCTGGGCTCTGGTTCATGCTAATCAGGCCATGCAGCAGGGTTAGCACACAGACCAACAGCACTCGAGCACAGGCACCGCTCCACAGAGAAGATCCCTCTGTGCAGATCATTCCTCCATAATTTCCACTTGAAGGAAAGTGTGCATGAGGATGGAGATGAGGTGTGTATGATCCTACAGTCCCATCCCAGATAATATTCCTAACTAGGAAGGCAGGGTGCAAGTCACAAGACTGTCTCCTGCAGTAGCTATACCCATAGAAGTCTGTGCTGGTGCTCAAATTCAAAACAATCTACCAAAAACTCACCCTGGGAAAATCAGTTCTACACTTCATTTTCATAAATGGTTCACTATTAGTGCAGATCAGCGAAACCAAGATAAAAGGTGATATCAAAAAGGAAAAATTGTGCTCTTTCAACAACACAAAAATAAAAATGGTCTATAGCTAAGGTATCCAACAAACTATCTGAGTGCTTGGCAATTTACAGGATTTTTCTAGTCATGATATTCTAGTTTGTTTCAGAAGTTCCCAGATCCAGCCTAACTTGGACTACACTGCTTTTGTTACAGGAAAAGGATCACCTGACCCTCTCCCTCCAGACCTGGATGTCCTGCAGCCATGAGCAGGACCCAGATGCTCACAGTTACGAGGCCAACCAGCAGTGCTGGCTGCCTGCTCAGGGGACAGGGACAGGCAGGGGACATCACCCCAAAGAGGGAATGGAGCCCACAATCTGGCCTCAGTGAAAGCCAGTTCAAGAGCAGGTAGTGGCCTGCAGTGACATTTTGCCTTATTGGGGCTGGCACTTAAATTGCCACCTTTAACATCTTACACTCATCTTCCCCACAGCCAGGCAAGAAACGTAGGCCTGAGAATAATTTGGCCTCTAATGTTACACTTTTGCCAGTATTTGTTATCACTAATGTAGTTTGCTAATTTTGATACTAAGGTTCACTAGAAAAATAAATATTTATACTGTCCTCTCGAGTTTTTCTACATTACATATTTAAGTTTAGGGAGCATACATTTGAAAAAAAATCAAGATAATATGGCCTGATTAATTAGAATTTATTGGGAAAACCCCTAAAGGTCTAAGGATATAATTAATGATAATATTAAACCCATTTAAGACATTTTGAATCAAAAAATAAGGCAGATAAAAGGAACTGAGATAATTTTTCTTAGTAATAAACAGGAAGAGATTTTAGCTGGCATTAATAGATACCAGGGGCTGTAGAAACAGATAATCCTAAAAGCGTTTTACAGACTATGCCTTTTTAAATAAATACATTTGAAATACATACTCTGGTCACTACACAGTGACATGGAAAACAGCAAACAGCCACCCTCTCAGTGGCCCATTGCAAGGGTCCAGGTATCATTAAACAAACAAAAACAGGGGTGCTCTCTAAAAATGTGTTGAAAAAGAAGCCCAAATGCACAAGGCTGTGTTCAAAAATTAAGTCATCACTTGTGCAAACAATTTTTACATGCCAGCAGAGAGGGACAAAATTATTAAACAAAAAATATAGAGGCAAGAGAGAAGTTATATTTGTTACCCTGAAAACACTGTGGCTTTTAGTTAATGGTGGGCTTCCTTCCTAAGCCCCATAATAAAAGGGACATGAAAGGAGAGCTGATCAAAAAGTATCAGTTTCAACTGCTAATGAGGGCAAATGCTAGATATTTTAATTCTAAAGCATTTTCAAAGTTTTGGTGTTATTCAACAGTAACAGTAGGCAAAGGGAAAATTACAGGATAGCCATAAAAAAAAGGATGGTTGGTGATTTTGACACCTTTGCAACACTAATGGAGTTTTGGTTTCAGTCCTCAACAATTTCTAGCTGGAATATGAGCATGCTGGTAACTCAACACTAGAATTCCAGCCGTGCCAGGTTCGCATTCTCCACTTTAAGGTCATATTCTTGGTAGTTTTAAGGTAGCTGTTCTCCCTATGTTGAGGTGGGGAGTGGTGGGAAAGGGATGAAACAGGAAGAGTCTAAGAGAGCAGCTGTGTAACTTCTAAGGAATTACTGCCCAGTCATCAGCATGTTTAGCTCGTTCCTTTTGCAACTGACAGTCTCTCATTTCGTTTATTCCTCGTGGGTTATTTCTGATTCTTTTTTCTTTCTCCCATCCAGTGGCAAAACCAGATCAATGCAGCATTTCTGAAACCATTTCTGGCGGTGAGGGGCAAATTTCTAATACTGAGCAGCAGCACAGCTTTTGGCATTGCATCACACGGAACGCAGCCAACAGCAACAAACGTTCCCCTGTTCCCCACGTCTCATCCCCTTCTGTTTCAGTTTCTGCGGCTGGAAGAGCAAGCTGACATTTCCAGCTATGAGAGTCCGATGCTACCCCTGCAGGCGACCAGAAGAGGAGGCTCTGACACTGAGCAATGGGCTTCCCTTGAAAACGATGCCGGGATCGGGCAGCAATCCCTTACTGCGCGAGGAAAACTGCGTTTTCATTTCCCAGGGTAACGTCAGCGAATGAACTTAAACCTGACAAATGCAGAGGAGTTTCATTCTGAAACATTATTATTCTTTTCTTTATAAACATCCAGCTTCTATGAAAGGCAAAAGCTTCTTATGAATCAGAGAAGTGAGAAACAAATTTATATTGGAAGACAATACCAAGTTTTGCAGGTCCTATTCCTTTGACAGGTCATTTTCTATTTATCTATTGCTGTGACCTGACCCTACAGTTGTTACTCACCTTTTACACTTCTGGGAAAATGATTTTAACAGTATACTCATTTGACCACCCAACATGCCCGAGAAGCAGTTGTTGCTTTTAAACTTTTTATAGAAAGAAGGTAATGGAGACACCATGGCACTAAATGACTCTGATCAAAGACATCCAACAAGCTGGTTTTTGTTAAGCCAGCTCTTCTGTCCTATGCTTTACTAAAAATGTCAATCACGTCTTCATCTATTTTCTCTTAGCCACATAGGTTCCCAAATTTGGCAGAAACAAATCACAAGTATTACAAGATCCTCACTGGGGGTCCAAAATAAGTGTGTTCAGTACTACTTCATAAACAGCACAACATGTAGTCACACTTGAAATTAAGAGGCTGTCAATACCTTTACACAAAGGAACAAGCATTAAAGCTATGCTTCACCTTAAAGCTTCATCTTGAATGTCTTGAACTGCCCTGAGCTGAGTCTTCACCTGTGTTGTGTAACCCCTGAAGAGCTGCAGGAACTCACTGACTGATGATGGCTTAGTTTCAGTCCTTGGACTCATGTTTACTCTTATCATTAGTTTTATGCTTTTCACAGTAGCTATGCCCTTTCTTCTATCTGTGCCACACCTGTGAAAAGACAACTAAATCAGAAAGATTGACTGAACTAAATGAATACTGTTTACAGTTTGAGATTGATGCCAGATAAGGATATAGTGAAACTGCAAATCAATCAAACTTGTATTTCCAATAATAGCCCTACAGCTCAGTTGATGCCATACTTATGTTTGCAGAACCTGTATCATTCTAAACATTGATCAGCTGTGTGAAAGAATGACTGACCTTTGTGAAAGAAGGTATGCTTGTTTCCCTAAAACACAAAGAAGCCATGACCATAGCATTCAAAGAAGAAATGCATGCTTGAAAGTTAGTGAAAGCTGCAATCAGATAAGCAATAATGTACAAGAGAATTTAGGGTTTAAACTAGACACTGAACTTGCACATGCAGATTGTTTAGCTAACACTGACATGACTTAACCTTAACCAGAGAAGGGTGAGAAAACCTTCTCTTGATGTCAAGCAGTAATGTGAAGGTGACAGCTTCTGCCTACGTGGCACAGAATGCTTCATTTCTACAGTGATATTGTTACTAGAAATAATAAAGGAACAAGCAAAGAAACCTTGATCTTTAAAGTATATTTACTGTACCGTAACTTACTGCAACATTGCCATACCACTGTTTATCAGTAAATAATTTTTATTCTGGATTTTGAGACTTTTCTGATGGCTCAATGCCTTCACTCCCTTCCAAACTATCCCCAGAGAAGAAGAATTCTTCACTTAAAAATGACTGTTGTCTACCAGTGTAGACTAGTGACATAACTGTCCCTCCTCTTGACCTACAAAGGGTCCCCCACTCTAGCACTCCCCTGCTACCTCTTTCCTCTGGGCCAAAGACCCTACACCTAAGATACCTCTGAACAGACTACTAGATACCCTATTTCCCACCATACCTTTTCCTAGATGCCACCCTTTTCCTCCAGAAAGGTTCCAGAAGTTCTCTTTTCCAGTTCTAGCACTGCCTGTAGCCCACACAGAATAGGGCTGTCGCCAAGAGCTCCTATAAACCTTTCCTATCCCCAAGACACAACATTCTCAACGTGTGAGACAGCAACCTCCTGAAAAATGGGTTGAGTCCTTTGATCCTCATCTCTAAAGGGTTAGAATAGGGCATGTAAAGGTTTCATACCTGTGCAGGTGCTATAGAGTCCCAAAAGGTAGTTGTCAGACTTGTGTTGGTGAGTAACTCTGAAGAGACATCCCTACTCACTGCCTTGAACGCTAAAAGCACTCTGTCTAATTCTTGAGGGAAAATAAGTACTCTCTCCCCCCTTCCTGTCCCTATTACTTTGCTGGTGCAAACACCAGTCTAACTAAAAAAAAAAATCCATCATTTTTGTTCCAGGAATTTCAAAGTACTGTTTGATGACTCTTCCAGTAACTTTCTCCAAACTAACTTTTATAAGTCAGGACTTAAGCAGAAACAACTCTGAGCAAGATAAATTCTTAATTTTGTCTTCCCTTGCCAAAACGTTTACAAGATATGGTCTGAAATAACATTATTTTTGTCTCAACTAATAAATGGCCAGTCCAGTTAATTTAAAATTTCACAAAATAAAATTAAATGATTCTCCCCAAGTATATTCTGTTCTGTTAGTTTGAACCTATTTGCAGCAGTTTCAGGGATGTTACCTTCTGTGCTCAGAATTTGGAAGGCATAGTGTTTATAAAAATTACTTAAAATTGATTTGTGGATGTCAGAACTGCCAAAACCAGTAGAACATCATCTAATTCCCCGTGTATTTTGATCTTCAGTGTTTCTTATTTTTACTGCATGCTAGGGATGAACCCGGCAATGACAGAAGGGATAAGCTGCACCAATGGAGACTTCACCTCCTCTCCATTTATCTAATGAAATGTGTCAGCAGTACAAATGCCCTAGCAGTGCCTGAGCCTAAGGATAAATACCATCTTTCAGGTATCCTTGCTCCTCAGTGCCTCCAAAGATACAAAAGATGAGTTGCCAGGTACAGTCAATGAATGCTGTTTATCCTACAATGAATGTTTATTTTATGAAAGATGATGAGCTTTGACAACAGAAACCAAGCCATCCATTTCCTCTGTCACTTGCTGATGTTTATTAAATTGACATCCTCTTTACTTTTTAGTCTCATTTCTTTTCATATCATGCAAGCTTTCAAAAGCCCTCATGTCATCTTTCCAAGTCAGCATCTTGTCAGTTGTAGTAAGGATTTGCATAGACTGAGATGCAGCCTAATGATTTTTCCCCAATAATCTACACAAGTAAACATATGTTTTGAGAAGCTTTAGTGGCCTCTTGCAGCCTAGATGAGAACAAGCTACTCAGAAGGGGTTAGACAAAAATCACATCAGAGGCTGGCTGGAGGCTTTGGTCCTGCTAATCAGAAATTAGCAAAACACAGATCCCTAATACACGGTACTGCAGCAGTTTTGCTGCCTGTGCATTCATTCAGTGTTTACTTATTTGGGGCAGGCAAAAGCTAGTTCCCGTAGTAGGTATTTACCTTCACCTCATAGATAGAAACTGTATTCATGTTGGCTAAGAACGTGTCACTTACCTTCTGGTGGGGAATTACAGCCCTGGGAGAGTCAATTCTGGGAGCTGTGGTTGAAACTGGCACTGGACGTTTAGATCTGGGGATCAAAAAAAAGGGAAAAAAAAAAGATGAGCAATCTAGACTCCTATTTTTCAGCTCTAATTCTTGCCAAACTGCTGCTTCAGCAGGAGCGAAAGTTCAGCATAGCCTAGACTTTTTCTATCAATCATCATGTTTTCTCTAACTCCTCATTTACAAAGGTCTTATATGTGAGAGAGTTTGAGAAAGTTTCTCTGAATGATGAAAATCCACCACTTTTGGAAGCAGCCTCTCACTTGGGAGATCATCTGTTTTCCAAGACCTTATGACAAACTGCATTTTCATAGATGAGAATCAGCCACAAGTAGATAAACTCGGGTTTGGGCAGCACTCTGGGAAAAGGGACTTAGTAGTGTTTTAAAATGCAGAGGCTAAACTTCAGTGCTGAGGCATCTCAAGATCAACTCCTCAGAAGATTATTATTTGATAGTTTAAACTGTAGAGCAACTGCAATTATTTAAACCTCTCTGCAGGAAGAAACATGGGCTTCATTTCAGATGATTTACTTTCACAAGGAGCAGAGCACTACTGAGTTAGCTACTCCAAATCCCTGTCTTTCACCTGTATTTGACAAATGTATGTACTTGATCATTTAAAAACCAAAAATAAACCACACTAAAATGCTTTCAAAGCACACACTTGGCCCTTTCATTGGTAAGCAAACAAGAAAGCACAGTGACAAATGCTAACTGAAGCACTTCTAGGATGCCCAGGCACATGAATATGTATTTGTGGAAGATGTGAGAATCTGTGAGAACGTTCCACTGAGATCTCTGCAGCACACACAGGTTCACCAGAGAAAATTGAAAGAAAAATGTAAAAATAGTGAAAAGAATCAGAATTATACAAGTAATATCCCATTGCCAACCTATTGATCAGGACTATGCCTCAAATTCTAATCTTGAAAAAGTACATTTCAAAATTAGGGCAGGTACAAAAATGAAATAAAAATACTTCAAAGCTGACAAATCAAGCAAAACTGACTGAGATTTGGAATTTTTTGCTTTAGAGAGTAGATGAGTAAGGGAAGACATGAGAGAAACTTAAAAAATAATGACAAGTAGAAAAGAGAAATAAAGCTATACTCGAGGACATGAAATGATATTGAAAAAACAACACATATAAAACTGATAAAGGCAAACATCTTTTCCTGGAGCACTTGATTAACCCAAGGTGAAACTCATTGTTACAAGATATCATTGAGACTAAGAGAATGCCAGGATATCAGAAAGGATGAGATAGTTACACTAAAAAACTCCAAGAGCTGCTTTAGACTGGGTATAATAAATAGAGTCTCATTCTTCATAGCACAACTTAAACTGATAGGGGAAGACCTTCTGTGTCAGGTTCATTATTTCCTTCCTGAGGGCCATGTTGCACTTTCCTCTGAAACACTTCCCAGTGCATCTCCCCGAGATGAGCTAGACAAGAACTGGGCTCACCCACAGTGGCAATCCTCACATTAATACCAACTTCACACTGAGCTCTGTGTTCTGCTTTTGCTGCCACACAAGATTTTACCATAAACCAGAGTAAACAAACAAAAAAACACCATGTAGGAGAAAGGATTAATCCTTATAGGAACTAGAAGTTTTCCACACAGAAGGTGTGGAAATTTTGCTACTTGGAGAGATGAAAACAAGGCTGATGTAATAGATGCCTACCTCACAACCAGATACTGTGCAAATGAACAGCCTGAGCAGACAGTGAAAGCTGGCATTTTGTTAAACAATGTGTAATTAACCTGTGAAATTCACTGACAAAGTGTTCCAGAAACAACAGGCTGGAAAATGGTTAAAGGCACCAGCATTAATACTCACAGTTATAATATATCACAATATACTCCCTAAGACATAATTATCTGAGAAAGATATATCTTCAAGTTCTAGAAGCTAGAGCTAATCACTGACTGCCTCAAACAAACTTTCCTCAGGCAGGTTACTAACTGCTCTTCCCTCAGGAATAAGCACTGTACCCTTCCTCCTACCATTCCAGCTTAAAAAGAGAGACAGTAAATCATATTCATTGAGACAAGCACATGTATTATTAAAGACAGCAAAAAAGAGGGAAAAAAATTAACTGCAGCTCATAACACAGAGGTGCTGAAAACTGACAGTGGCAATTTATGAACAGGCAAAGATTTCGGGAAGATCCTGATCTTCTCTCCAGTGGCATCGTTTCCAAGACCACCCACTTACTTCTGTGAAGTGTCCCCCTGCTCTGCTCATTGATCACGAATTTTAGTGCCAGGGTTGCACAGCACTGTAAATGTGGAGTGTCACATACAGAGAGGTAGCAAACACAACACTGCATAACTGGAAAATACTTGTATTGCAGCAAAGGCATTTAGTTACCAAACTATCTATTTTTGCTGATTAGCTGACCACAGAAGATGATGTTAGAAAGCTGCTGAAATCCCAAATTTCACAAATGACTGTGATAATTTTGTATTTAACATTGAAATTTTCCATCAAGAGTCTTTTTCTTAGGCAATTAATTTGATGTCAACTCTTAGACATTTTCTTCTATATTTTCCAAGTTAAAAATGAAAACAAAAACCTCATTTCAAAATGAAAACTTGTAACAGTTCTAATGATGACCAAATACACCATTCTGGTATATTTTTTTTAAAACTTTTCTCCTTTCCTCTGACATAGCTCTCCTCTCCCTCAACACTGGCTCTCTTTTTTTAATGAAGTTCAAAACCAAGATGGATGTACTTTTGCTAAGTGGTTCAATTTTGATAGCACCGCTGAAATGGCTGCCAAAATTTGTATTTGTTCCCACCTACTCAATATATCTTTAAATGAAGAGCACTTGACTTCAAACCTGGTATTTTTGCACTCACAAGAAAGGTTCATTAGGAGTCACCTGCATTGAGGAGCTGCCTACCTAAGGAAGGGCTGTGAAGGAATTCTGTGATTCTCTATCAGTTTAACTTGCATCCTCAGAGGAGCACAGTATTGTCCTTGCAGGGAGGTGACATGATCTAAGAGTTAATAGCTCTTTTTCATCTTTATGGAGCTTTTTTCTATTGTATCTTCACCAGTCAGTGCCTACCTTCTCTAATTCTCAGGACAGCTAAAATGAACATTTCTCTATTACAGTAAGCTTTAGCTTTCATTTTATAACACAAGCATTTATTTAAACCTTGCTGAGCATCTTAATAACTGTATGTTAATATTTCAACCACCAGAAAATTAAAAGGGGTCAAGTGCATGGAAAAGTAATAAGCAAGATTAGATTAGGGTTAGAAATGCTTAGAACACTTTTTACATACTTTACCTGCCACCCAGCTGAAACTGAGTCATTCTGGAGTGGAGTAGGTGAGTACACAGGAGGATGCAAAATGACAGAGCATGTAGACTTGGGCTTCTGATATATATCTATTTTAATGCATTAATATCCTTGACAATTTAGTGGAGATGATGATGGGAACATGGGGAAGAGACATGAAAAGGACCAGCTAAGTATTACTTGTGCTTATCAATTTGAGGTGTCTACGTCATAAGTGCTAAGATAGTAATGTGCCAATTAAATCTTCAGCTAACCTATAAATTAAGAAGCCAAACAGAAGCTGCTTCTTGTTCCTAAGTCTTGCACAGAAAATCTTGGGTCTCATGATACCATGGTTTAATTCCCTGAGCCCTGTCTGGGACATCAGCAACCACTCTTAGTGACTCCAATGAGAATCACAAAGACAAAGCCGTGAGCATTTCATGGGACTTCAAATATAACTGCAATCACTTTGGGGCCTGGATGAGATCTATTTTCCCTCCCTCAGCACATCATCTGTGCCTGCAATAAAACTGAAAAATATTTCCATCACCAGTTCTTCCCTCTATATATCAACAGCAAATGCAAATATTAGCATTTGGCTGGATGATTGACTCATTAATTATTCCCCTGCATTGTGCTGCACTCGGATTGCAAGTTGGGCAATTACATTTTCCAGACTCAGTGCTCATACCCCAGCAGTGCATGGACCGAAACTTCCTATGCATTACAGGACTTTTGCACAGCTATACTAGTTATCCATACTAACTCCATTTACTTAATCAAACAATTCCTCATTCCACTTCTAAAAAATACTGTATCATTCATTCTAGTTAGCTTCAAGTGTGTAGTTTACATCTTTCTATGGCCACGCTTAAGCTAACCAACATGAATCAACAAGTAAAGGTCCCAGGCAACACACTGTGACATTTTGGCTAATGTATCTGCTTCCTCACTGCAGAATGCAACCAGTAAACATTTGTCTGAAAAGAGTACAACTGCCATGTATAGTTCGTAAGTTGTGTCAGCCCATTGACTTCACTGAGATGTGCCCATGGTACCCATCCTGACCTTTCCATGGTGAGTGCAATATAATATGTGAAAGAATTCACATGGAGATTATCTTTAGGTCACATCCAGAGAATATTTCTCAGAGAAAGAAAATGATGAATTTTAACCTCACCTCTAAACTGGTATTTGGGGGTGAAGAAAAAGTGATGTGCACCCTGAGAACTGTTCTAATCCCTAAGGCGAATCTTATTGCAATGAAAACTTCACCGCCCTTTAAAGCCTTGGCATATATCCACAGTTTCCAAGCTCTTTTCTAAAACTAACAAGGACACTTTATGCAGTGGGTGTAAATAGCAGTCCACTCAATTAAACTGCTCATGTAAGGAATATATTTGTATTTATTGCAGTGACTGACATTGATATTTTATTTCATTTTCCATGGAAAAAGCTGCTCATTAATTTTAACAGCAGTAAATGTTACTACTCAAAGACAGTAACTCACAGCCCTGTCCAAATGATAGCCTGACATCTGTAAAGAAAGGCCACTGTCCTCTCATACCTGCATACAGAGACAAATGGGCACTCAATGGGACTCACCTCTAATTCACAAGGAGCAAGGGAGGACCACCTCTCTCAGCTCACAGTAACACCATGTAGCTTCCTTAATCCACTAGGAGGATGTGTCTTTTTAGTAATGCTTTAAGCATACAGCATCCCCAGAAGGAAGGGGGAAACCTTGGGTACCAGAGGTTGATCACTCTCAGAAGTTCTGGAGTCACATCTCTAAGCAAGCTAACTCGTATCACATGTCACATCCACCATTAGTGTTCCTCTCCTTTTTTTGTCCTAATCTGCTTAAAATTTTGACCAGCCCAAGTATGACTCATTAAGACCATGCTTTCATCAGCACTGTTTATATAGTTACAATTTACTCTCAAACTGAGACACCCTCTTCTAATTCTTCTGAGCATAAATGCAGCCTAAATCTGGTTCTGATTTAAACGTGCCCATCAGCAGACCTAAAACATGCACAGAATTGGTTGCTATTCAGAGCTTCAAACAAAAGAAAGCATTTCTGAATTCCCCTTGCTTGCAGTTTGCTGTCACCACATGCTTTATTTATAGTAGGCCTGAAATAAATACTGCAGGATCAGCCATCTTTTGGTGCTGCACAAAAAAGGAAAGCTATTAAATATTTACCGTAAGTCTCTCATGGCTTTGCCTCTGACACTTTCCCTTTCAGCAAAGGATTATTTAGCTCCTGATTTTCTAGCAAGAGACAGTCAGTTGTGACTGCCTGGAAGCGAATGGCAGCGTGGCTGGCGTGCCCTGGCAGGGGCAGGTTTTGTCAAGGCACCAGGCGGAGAGGGTCTCCACCTCCCCTGCTCCTCTCCAGCAGCACGGAGTGACGCCAAAGCTGGAGTCTCAGAGTGACACAGGAATGTTTGTGCCAGCAGAATGAGGCGCGCTCGTGTTACAGCACTTTCCAAAACCAAGCCAGTACATTTGGTGAATCCTTTCCAAGGAGGCTGATCAGATTACTTAAGATCAAATGCATGTTGTGGATGCTCCAGTGAAGAGTGTTGACAAATAATACTGCTCTCTTGTGCGTTGCATTTACTGTGCATTTACAACCGAAACCCATCTGTATGAAACAAAAATAGATTTTGCATGCATTTTGTTTTTCACCTGTGAACTGAATACTGCAGGATAAAAAGTTTGTGGCCTAATATCTATCTGTGGGCCAGCCAGCCAGTTAAAGATGAACTTTGACTGGCCCAGAATTAAAATGCCTGAGGGCAGCTGTGTAGCTCAAGTAACTGATTAGAAACTGATACTAAAAAATGACAGAACTAAACTCCAGGAGGTCACAAAACGACTAAAAGCAAGCCAATGTCTTTTTCCACCACAATCAGGCCATTATAGAGTATGACCACAGCCTTCCATAGCACGGTCTAGCAGAGCTACCACCAATCCTCCCTCAATACACCTAGAGCAATGCACCTTTCTAAGGAACAAGCTGCACCTATATATCTAATGTTTTAGAGTATCAGTCTCACTTGCCTGAATACTACCACACCTCATGGAGTTCCACTGGGTGCACTGTGCCAAAGACACTTCTTTCCTTCCCCCCTCACTCTTGCTCTTTTATTCAGCAAAAAGGAATTCACTCCCTAGATGTATTTTGTCCTCTAAACTGAGAGAAGCAGAGCTAGTCTGGGGATCCCATACATTCCCACATCACTGGAGCAGAGGTCTCATTCTTCAGGAATGGTCCAAATACTGACACTTGCCTGTGTGCATCCTTTAACTTCCCAAAAGCAGCACAGGGAGGCAACACTGCAGGCTCTGGAGAAACAGGCAACGAAACGATGCAGTGTTGCACGCAAACCACTGACACGTTCTGGCTGCCTGATCAAACCTCTGGCATTGCTGGTGAGACTTCCAGTATAATTTTGTCATTTCATGTGAAAACATAGCATGAGATGATAAGAACAAATTTAACAGGGAGTTTAGGGAAGAGAGTTGTCAGAAAAGGCAGGCAAGTATGCACGGGCACTCTAACACTTCCCTTCTACATTTGATGTCTTGCAGTTTGATGTTCTGCACAAATGCTAACACCATGTACAGATTTTCTTGACAGCCAAATAAAAAAATAAACAGTTCCACACCCTGAAAGAAAACCTACAGGGAACTGAAGTGTGATAATAAAAGTGAGTAGCAGCAAACAGTGTCTGAACTGTCAGGTTATAAACAATGCTCATGAAAACTTCACAGCCAGGATCAATAAAAAGAAAGGCCGCTGCTCTTGAGAGCCAAGAACCATTAGAAAAATAAAAAGCTTTCTATCTCAGGGCATTTATGTCTAGATTTCGCATTCCGCTGCTTCTTCCATGGATTAAGCAAACAAGTTCACACCTACTTCCAGTGCTGCAACAGCGAAACCAAGCCACAGATCGCCTGGTAAGGCCCTCCATGACCTTGAAGCTTATTCTGTAGAGCCTTTTGACTGCTTCACATAAATGTCCAATACCACCACAATTTAGGGCTTACATTTTCCTATCACAACAGTCAATATCCTAATACACATATACACCTTTTCCATCGGAAAGGATTTTCAATGTTTCCAAATTTTACACAACTGAGATAAGTGAGTGTTTCCATCTCCGTGCTCTTTATGGCAACTAGCGTTGTTTTTCCATAGTAGAAGAACACTCCACTCAAGTTTTGTCACTGCAAGCCAAGTCTAAAAATGTCAAAGTGATCTCTTAGCACAGTCATTTTCCTGGTAACCAAGTCCCAGGAGAGTCTGCCTTTCTTCTGTTATGTTCTTATTTGGTTGAAAGTTACTGTCCCTTATCATTGCTACCATATTTTTCATGTTAACTGTTATTCTTCTCACTAATACAATATCTGTAAATATTTTTTTGTTGAAAAAAGTGTATTGCATTGCAAATTTTGGAAAGGTGACTAAACTGACAATCTTTTTACCCCTAGGTAAATTAACCCCTTTGTGTCCAGGAAAAAAAATATTTTTCAAGGCAAAATTAATATAAGTTCATGATTATCATGGAAATTGCCTTTTGTTCAAGACATTGGGATACTGGATCTTTGACAGGGTTCTATGCATAGGTCAGTCGGCTGAGATCACATGCTGATAGGGTTTAGCTTGTATAAATAATGAATTGTGCAAAGTGAAAGCCAGCTTAATGCCTCTAAGCACAACTTTTTGAATAGCCCCTAATCATCAAAGAAAAAACACATTGTTGAAAAAAGAAATTACTTTTCAATTCTTGTCACTGGTTTTTCCCACATAACTCCAGCGAGGCTGAACGTGTCACCAAGGTGAACTAATAGCTCACATCATAAAGCAGCTGAAGAGGAGATTCCATGAATTGTGTGAGTTCAGAGCAAAAACATGATCCGTGGAAGTTCCCACTCGCTAAAAAAGCACATTTCTGACCTATTTGTGCTTCCTGGTATTTCATTTTACTTTATGCCATTTTTCTTCTTCTCAAAATTTGTTTTTAGCTCATCTACACCTATTATCTATGCAAGCATATTTCAGCCTGTGGAACACTCCATTACTGCTTTCTTTTGCTGGCCATTATCCCAACAACTAGATTCCCTGATTAACATACTATTGTTTTGGAACCAAGAGACAGGACAAGGCTTAAAACACTTCTGTGTGGAAGGAGAGCTGTTGGTTTGTAGTTTTAAATGCCAGGCCAATAGAGGCAGATGCTGGTCCACTTTTCATGTCCAGCATTGTGGAAAACTAATTCCAAACATGGAACAACCCAGAGCACAATAAGAAACATTTTCTCTCAAGGTAAAAGCACAACGATCCAACAGAAAAGCAGACAGAAGTTCTAAAACAATGAGAAGGGATTTTCCTTAACTTCCAAATAAAAACATAATCCAGAACAATGTAAATACTTGTTAAAAAGTTATCAAACATATATTCATAATAACACTAGCATGCAGCAGAGAGAAAGGAAGCTGAAGTGAGCCATCGAATGAGAATTCAGCTACACACATGAAGACAGTGCCCCATCTTCCCTCAAAAGGTCTGAAAGACTATTTTTTCTGGCTTCTGATATAATGACATTTCAGTACATTTAGGATTAGGCTCCTGGTTTCGCATTAATTCTGAATAAAAGTCTTGCCTAAGCACACTGGAGGCACAGGTGCACATCTCATGAGGTGGCAGAAATTATTCTGTGCATCTCCCTACCTCCCCTGCATTCACTAAAAGAGGAAGACCACACCAAGAAAAATGCCAAACCTAGAACATACAAAAATCTCAAGTGCTTTAATTTAAACCCTTTTCCAGAAAATATACAAGTTCTACATTTCCAGAAAATATATAAATCTACCCAGCACTTTCACAAAAGCTAACACATATGCTGCAGTTTTGTTAGCATCTTTCTGCATTTTGTGCTCATTCTACGCACTACCTGGAATACTCACTTAAAGACAGACTTGAAAGTTAAAGCCATGAGGGAAATTTAACTATACATTTTGCTTTTAACTATACATTTTGCTCTGTCTTAGAAACCTCAGCTAAAGATCTTATTCCTTCAGGTATTAGTCTGATACTGATTAGCTCTACTGTACATTCATGTATGAGATTTTTTGGTATATTCTCAGAAATTGCACTTCCACATTACAACTTGCTCTCTGCACCAGTCTTAACCCAACTCTATGCAAAAATTATCTTCTCCACAATGCAATAAAATTAGCAGCTACTTTGCCTTCTATAATTGTGGAGCTTTAAATATTAATGCATTTATTACAGAAATTTTCTGTGCAAGGTTATCTGACTTGAGAATAAGTTTCCTTGGAAGCAACATTACAGAAGGAAAAGTTAAAAGACTTCTTAATTGCTTTCTTAATGGCAAGATCACTTCTATCACATGTCTGTAAGAAAACCTGCCCTCTCCATGTTCTACTGACTCCCTTTCCTGCACTTGGGCTACACCTTTTTTATTGTGTCAGATGCAAAGGGGACACTTTCAAACTCACAGGTGTCAGACCTTTCCTTCCTGTGAATGACAGGTTCCTCCCATGCACTCATAGCACTTGTTGCACTGGTTGTTTCTAAAACAGTCGTTCATAAATTAACCAAACAAAACTGTGCTGTGTGCATGGGAATAAACAAAACAAACATCACTGTTGGATTACTTTAACAGAAGCTTGAGAGGATATGGGATTACACCAACAGGCTAAATTCCACACACAACCTCAACATAATGGCCATCCAATTTCTACAAGAATCAGAGCAGATTTTGGCTTTCCATCTCACACCTGTGCCATGAGCACTTCAAATAAATCTAACGGACAGAGATAACACACTTATAACCCTTAGCCGCAAGTTTCATAGGATGCCCTTAGGAATAAAAGACTTCAACTTGTATCAACATACTTCTGAAGAGTGAGGCTCAGGTTGTGGCTGGCTGATTTGATCTTGTTCTGGGCCTCGAGGTGGGTCATGCTGTCAGTGTTGACTCCATCAATGGCCACCACCAGGTCCCCCTGGTTCATCTGTGACTGTGCTGCCTTGCTGCCAGGGGTGATCTGGGTGGGAAAGGAAAAGAAAGTCATATCAGGATAAGTTATTCTGTACACAGAGTTGGACAACTCACCCAGAATTATAATACAGAATAGACACGGGATTAAATACACTAATAGATACAACACGAGCTGTATCTACTACTGTATGGGTGAAACAACACAATTTGTGGCAATTAAACAAAACAGAGTAACTCACATTTCTGCAAAGGTCCAGGATAACATCTACTTGCCATTGCATCCATTTTGAGAGGTTAAGCCCAATGTAGTGGTTTTCTTACCATCTATTACCTCTTCCTCAAGGGGATAATTACCATTGTTTGTATTATACTATATATAGACATTACTCAGAAGCAGAAAACTAATGGACCACTATCTGCTGCATGATTTTATTGTATTTTTCCTCGTAAAACCCATTTTTTCCCAAATGAATTCATTTTATTGAGTGGACAGAAAACGGATGTGTGTGAGGAGCCTCAGGCATGCTTCGCTTCTTTTATTGCAAGCTTCACAGGGTAACCTTACCTATGTACAACCACAGCTGCATTGCCAAAACAGATTTCTACATACACAAGATGATCGCAGCCTGTTGGACCTGACGCTCCAAAGACAAGTCAGCACTGGTAGAAATATGAAGCCACAATGCTTCAACTACAAATGCAACTACTGACACAACAGTTCAGAGATTCTGGTCATTCCCTATGGCAACACATTTTGGTAGCTCCAGGTACCTCATGAACTGCATCTTCTCCAAATGGACAGTGCCCTGACCTCAATTTTACACAGGCCTCTCAGCTTCCATGTGGATGACACCAATACAGCTTCTTATGAAATTTGACTCCACTAGGGAACTCCAGCTCAAAGAGAAGAGCCTTCACACACCATCAGCCAGACAAATTTTAGTGAATACATCAGAGTTGTCCTCTGCTTTCAGCACTCAGTATTTAAAGTGTACAGACATAAGCTATAGGTCCGCTCTTATTTTTAAGACTCCCTTATATTCCTCACTTCACAGAAAGCCCAAGGATAATCTAAAATACTACAAGAAAGGCTGCATTCAAAAATTCTGTTCCTTCAGTACAGTGGACATGAAAGAAAGATGTGTTTGGCTATGAGCCAAAATTCCCCTGTGGATTCAGCCAGGCTGAAACTGTGAAGTTAAATTCCTAGGAAAACCAAAACACAAAACAAATTCGAACACTTCTGAGTGTGAAGTGAATTTCCTTAACTTGCCTTCCCTAATATGACCTCAAAACACTTTTAAATATGTACATACTCAAAACAAAAAACTTCTTCCAAAAGAATTCCCTAGACTGCTTATTTATGCTCTTTACTGGCAAAGAAAAATAAGCCAAAGGAAAGGGGAATAAACAATCCTTTCTTAACATCCTATTAAAGGGGCTCAGTTTTGAGGCTGGCAGTCTGACAGCATAGCCTGACAATGGGAGCTGTGAACTCACTAGAACACAAACTTGTTCTAGCTTGTGTGCTAGATCACAGCACCCTGGATACTCCAACACTACTTAAAAAAAGATTTTGAATTAGGCACTGTAAGTAACATTCCAGAACTGATCCAACTGCAGGGAGACAAGTTTTTATACCTTTTCATTATAGGTAAAACCAAGAGCAATTCTATGTGTTCTGAGTGAAAGACTGTCACAGATAGACCGTTCTCATGCAACTAGAGTTCACTGATAACGGCAGCAGAGTTCCCTGATGTATTTTTCTGGCAGCAAAGAAATTAAGGGGTGGGGAAAATATTTTGCGGAAGTTTCAAAGATGGAGTTTTATTCTGTAGTCTAATGCACCCTCATAGAAAGAGATTAATAGAAACACAAGAGTCACGTTACAAGCATAGTTTTCTTAACCTATTATACAAGCATCAGCTTCTATGCATTTGATTGACTCGCGTGGTGCCAAGTACACAGAACCCAGGAGCCTATAAAGCATACAGATAACTTGCATACCCACACACACCTGTACCTACTCACTCTCCCAGATATGTCAAGAAACACAATCTGCAACAAAGCAAGAGGTCAGGAAAGGGCAAGGTGTGAACCAAAGCCAAAGTCAGACAAATGAGGCAATACAACTTGAGTTCATCAAGTAGGACCCTTCAGTCTTTCTCAGTTTATCCTTTCTCTCTATTAACATGAACTGTTTGCTGGTCAGGCAGACAAAGGCTTGAACCTGCTTGAAACAGGTTTTTTAATACATTATCATCATGCATCACTTTTCTAAGACACTACTTTTGACTTCCTCCTGAAATATGCAAGCTCTTGCCACAAAACATTAACTGTGTGATGCTGGTACTTCCAGTGGCCAGACAGCTGGTCCCAAATTCCAGGACACCCCTACCACATCCACACATATACACTTTTTCTCATCAAGAACAAAGAGGGGGTTTTTAACATCAATCCAGTTACTGAAAGTCAAATGTCTGCCCTAATCTGGGAACTCTTACTTAAACAATATATCTGTCATTCCACTCCCCAGTGATGGTTCAAATAAAATAAGCCCAGAGAGCCAGAGTTTCCACAGAAAGGATAAAGCAGTCTAGATCTGGGACTAGTTTAACATAGCTGGAACACACTGACTTCTCTCTCACTTTCTCTGACTTCTGCTTTTAGCAGCTCTGAATGTAAACATTATATCTTAAAATAAAGATACAGCAGGTAGCTACAACTGTCCTAGAATTATAGTCATTTTAGAGGGAAGGGATGGTTGTAGCTCATGACCCGATTACACCTACTCTAATAGGATATTTTCTGCCTAAGACTTTTAGAAAACACTACCAGAATCAGAAAATCCATTCATCAGAAGAATATCTCAAACAAAAAAAGTCCTGAGTAACTCAGAATTTGTGATTTATATGAATTTGTAACTATGGCCATTGCAACCTCCTTTCTGGAGCAAAGAGCTCCAAGAGAACCATAGTGCAAAAGACAATGAAATGGTCTCAGTCTTGGTTTACCAGCCAGCATTCCTTTATTTGAAAAGGAAAAAAAGGATTTGCAGTCATCTCTTCAACTAAGTATAAGGGCAGCAAATTCTGGGCTGCATTCCTCCATACAATTCTACCTTTCTAATTCCCATTTCAGGGGCCATCACTCCACTGATGCCACTTTACTGCTAAAATTCAGCTTATCCTAACTTCATAGACAGCAAGATTCACAAGTATAAAAGATGGATCTAATTTATTGTATCTGTAATTCAGAAAAATAAAAACTATCAGGAAAGAATTAATTCTTCCCCCAGTACTCCCACTGTCCATAAGCATGCTAGATTATTTGGTCCTGCAGAGCTCTATATAGAAGGCACTATTAAAGACTGGATTCAGAATCTGTATAAAACATTCAAACTGAAGTACAAAATTATACCTATTTTAGTTAGAAGCTGAGAGGCATCTCTGAGAGTTTCAAGTGAAGCCACAGCATGCATTTACAGCAGACATTGAGAACAGTCAGTAATTGTTGGGGACAAAATACCAGTGTACAGATGGAGATATAGCACAGCCAGATCTGAAGTGTCAAGGCACTTCCAAGACTATCTTGTTCCCATTTTTAAAGATACAGCTGAAAGGAATGGAATGCAAAGTGCCTATCTTTTATCTGTTAGTATTTTTTATTTGAAAATTCATCTCTGATCCACTAAAATTTTTTCTAAATCTCATCACAAACAGAACTCGCTGTGCCTTTGTGAAATCTTCAGGGAATATTTTCTATTTAAAAATAGTTTTCAAAAATATTTCTGAAGGACAAATGTTAATTAACCCTAGAAATTAGAATGCAAATCCAGATCTTTCTACACAGCGAGATGTAGTTTGCTCTCATCTCAGTCTCTCTTCTATGAACAGAAGCAACAAATTTAGAGAAATATAGTCCTGTCTAGGCCACAATGGCATTTTTCATTTTGACCATGACTTTTTCTTCTTAAAAAAGTCTAGACTATTTCAGAAAAATTTTTGTAATAGTCTTAGCTCACTTGCTCTAGATTACATCATAGGTTTCAGTTGCTAGGTGCTGCAAATGACTTTATTTAAGGCTGCAGTGAGACATTCACCAGAGACTCAAGGCACAGCTAGTTCTGTCAATTGATTTATAAAATCAAGCCAGGGTACCACTGACAGATCTAATTTTAATAGTATTTCTTTAGTGCCTCAAGCTTAAGCACAGACTTCATCTTGAAAAGCCAAGCATGTTTCAGTCCTCTCAGAAAAGCAGAGGAACACGTGCTGCTTCAGAGATGGGAATTTTCAGCCCTCACAAATTTCCTACAAGGCAGACATCTGACTTCCAATATCCCCGGCTTAAAGCAAGTGGGCAGGCTGGAAGTATCACATGTTACTTTCAATGCACTACGGAGAATTCTTACTACGCTCTGTTGTGAGCAGATCTGTATTCTGGGTGAATATATAGTACCACAGTGACAGCTGTGCCCTAAAATATACGTCTGCACTGGGTTCAGAGTAAATACTACTGAGCAGGGGCTCTGGGAGGTGGCGCAGAAAGTGCAGCTGCTGTACCACCTTGAGATCTGCACATGCTCCCATCCAAGCCCTCTCAGCTGCACTCCAAAGGGGAGAGAGAGGGATCAGGCAGCATTTGAGTGGATGAGTGTTAACATACTAACGAGAATGCTTGTATAAACAGATGGATGGACACAGCTTTCCTGCCCCCAAGGAACTCCTAATTTACAAGGCAGACAAAAATATATAGGAAGGCCTATACAACTGAAAAGGGGTCAATATAGTAGCCTGCAGCATTAGCCAGGGCCTCTTTTTCCAGGACTTCAGCTGTGCCTAACCTCAACCCCAAGATCAACAAGTTATATTTTCTGCTTCTCATTTAAGAACATTGCAGAGAATCAAATATTCACTAGCACTAGAAACATGCAAAAGCACAAGGAACAACTAACCTCTCCTCTTCAAGATCTCTGGAATAGAAGAAATGATTATAAGAAAATGTTCATTTCCATAATCAGAAAATCAGAGACAGGACATTAACTATCCATGATCAGAGCCTATAATATGCTCTTACAAGAAAAGGATTGGACAGAGACTATGGATCACCAGAAAATACAGCATGTTTCCTTCACAGAGAAAACAGCACTTAAACCTCTCTGCATTATATTTATGCAAGTGTTTTTTTGCACAGATGCTTCCAACAAACTTTCACGGTGTTTCTAAGCTCTGAGGCTCCCAGTGCCTGGGAGTGGCTGTAAAACTTCCTCACTTTATGCACAGGGGCATGACCTGCTGAAAGGAGAGACATGCTTTGAAACCGCAGAACAGTTGCTGAATGCCCATATGAATCCAAGTGGTTATCTCTGGACTGGAGACTTCAGTTTCCTCTCCCATTGTGAGCAAGTCAATTGAGGAAATTTATATTATTGTTTCCTAAGTGAGTCGCTTTCCATCCCTGTCCCCACAATAAACGGGTAACAGCTTCAAAGGGAAAATCATAGGTTTTCTTTGAAAACAGTCAGCTTTGGACTAGAAAAAACAGCAAAGAAAATGAATCCACTGGGATAAGTCATCAGGCAAAAATTCACCATTTCATTCGACATATTGTCAGAAGGCATAAAACAGAATCAAGCAAAGAAACAGCCTAGATAACCTACACCATAAAGCAAACATCCCACTATCTTTGATCACGGCTTTTATAGCTTTCTGTGTCAGGTGGGAGAATTGAGCAAGACTGCTTAAATGTAAGACAGGAGTGTAGGAAACCTGAAACTAAAGTCCTTGCATGTATCACTGACCAAACCTAAAGAAAATTCCCTTTTTGCAGCTACCATTTGTCTGAACAATATGTCTCCTTGTTTTAAATTCACTATTGAGCTTTACTGGGGTTTTTGTTTGTTTGTTTTCACGAGACAACAAAACCTGCCTTAAATGAACAATCTGCAAAATACACCACTGACACACTGAAGAGTTTCCATTTACACTAAACAGAGCTGAGTTGGCAAGCAGCAAAGACACTCTAAAGTGGCCTCTCAGGCTCTGCTTCATCTGTAACTAGGAAGGGAGATTACAATACATGTGAGAACACCCAAAATAGCTCTAATCTACCTCTCTGGGGTACCAGGAGCCACAGTTCCACAGCAGCACAGGGATTTCATGGATGGCCAGTCAGGCACTTAAGATTGAGGACATCCTGTGCCAAAATCCATACTGCAACAGCAGAAGAGCTATTGGCAGCCCAGCTACACGGCTTACCTCAGTCTCAGGCATGCCACGCCACGCCATGCCACACCACACTGGAAAGAGTCTGCCCTGATTAACAGAAGAAACTTCCCCTCCACTTAACACCATCACAGCACTGCTTTTCATGCACAATATATAGGCTCTTCAAGGAAGCAGAGAGGCAGATAGCCCTTCCTGCCGAGCTAACTAGACCCAGGTGATGAAAATAAGCCAAATGTAAAAGATTTTCAGCTGGGAAATGAAAGAAACCATATAGGCAACACCTAGGGGATTGCCCTAGGCAAGGCCTTGGGTGTTTTTTTTGAGAGTCAGTGTGTGAATACTCCTCTTCCCAGCTGGGAGATCATTTCATTCCCTGCCCTACCTCCATGTTATCTGATTGAAAAATTTTCAAACCTTTGTTCAAAAATAAAAAAAGGATATGTTATGGACTTTGCAGATTCGCTTGTTAGAAGCATGAGTACTCTATGTACACCAGCTATACAGATGATAGTAAAAGTGTGGTTGTGGTTTTTTAATAGGATGTGTGGGCGTAACTAGAAGGTTAAGCAGCTCTTTAAATCTTGTATGGTATGACTAATAGCAATATTGCTCCTCCCAAACTTTATCTAAATATGGCTGTTAGATGTTTTCAGCCTGTGCTCAGTCAGCATCATGTACTGTGCCAAGGTAGTGTGTGCTGTGCATCTAGGAGAAATTAAATGGAAACAGAGAGGGGAGTCAGATAATAATAAATGTTGATTGTTTTGTTACGACAACGGGTTTTAAGGAACAAGTGACAAAGTTTTTACTTGGCATCAAAGAGTTTAATAACCTGAATGAGAATCAACACTGAGAAAACAGAGCCACTGATCCTTAGTATTCTGGCAGCCCCTGTGTGTGTGAGCAGTTCTGTCAACCTCCACAGGACACCCCTGCAGCAAACAGACATTCTGCTTCTAAGTGCAGGCAGGATCAGAACTGCCAAGCTTCTTCAGAGGTTCCCAAACCTCTTCCCTGCTTCTCTTTTTCAAATCTAAATTCATTTTGAGGCACTTGTATAAAGTGGGATGTTTCTTTGTGTTTCAAGCAGACAGATCTCAGCAATACTGCCTTTTAAATTTTCTCAGCTATCAGCTTCTTGAATTCTACATTCTGTGCAGTTTTTTGACCTGCTCATAGAAACACAATTTGTCTTGTCTCCCCCTACAAGCATTAGCAATAAACTGAGGGGTTTATGTCTTTTGCTATTGGCCACTATGGTAAGATTTGATTTTTTTCAAGTTCATTCTGCTTAATGCATCTCCTCATGGTATGTAACTAAGACCACAATGCTTTATAGCTTTGAAGGCTTTTGATTGGTTCAGCAACAATAAGGCCAGAGTACAAGGACATTTGAGACAATACTGAGAGTTTTAGTTAGGCAGTTAGTGGCCTGCAGCCACTTCTGATATTAAGCAACTTTAAATGGCTTTGAGTAAGTCTTGGGGTTCCAACGCAGATCTGACTGATGTATAAGTGACTCTTCTGCTCCTGTGTGTTTGTAAAGTAGGGTACTTATTACATTGATGCAGGCTTACATGTAACTGTTCTTTAAATGTACATTTGTGTTCCTTTTGTTTCTGGCCACTAGAATACCAAGGGAGTAATTCTTTCTCTGATCACTAAAATATGAGCTGCCAGTCTGACACAGCAAATAACAATCCTGTCTCTAAACCAGAAGTACTGAGTATTCAACTCCATGCTTTGCCTACAGAGAGTAGAACAGTATAGTACACACAGAAAGGCATCTGCATGAAACGAGATGAAATGTAGCACACATCCACAGCGACACAGATGTTGGATCGGAACTCAATTGGCAGGAACTGCACTTGGCATCGTGCCATTGCTTTTGTTTTAGGAGGCTGTCTTGCCCAATGTGAATCTGTTCCAATTGGAGTGTGCAGCATTAACCTGCCAGTATGTATCAGCAATTACTCATTGAACACTCTCCTTATCCACAAGAATAACTGTTCTGTACCTGTAGCATTCTTCCATTCTCTGCGAGAGAATAAACAAAAGCACAGGCTTCAAACTTCAGCGTGAAGAATTCTTTTTAAGATCAAAGTGAATAAAAAAGAATAGAACCAAAGTCCCCCCGAGAAAGCGCAATGCCAATTTCTTCTGTAATATGCTGTACCACGTTTAGTGCATGACATGATGTTCTGCCAGATATCCCAGCAGGAAGCTGGGAAAATTAAAGATAGAGCAAGTAAAATACAGTCTTGATGCATTTAACAGATACCTCCATTGCTGGATGTTTCAGGAAACTGGGGAAGTTGTAGAGACTAAGGATGGTTCTTTCACCTGGTAAAATGTAATGGCTTAAACTTTGTTTTCCTAGCTTTTCATTTGAACACAGAGAGGCCACTTCCATGAGGAAGCCCCAGGAATCACATTTGTTTAAGAGGAAGTAATCTGAATATATAATCTCAAATCTAAAAGGGAAATCCTGTTTTGTTGAAGATTGCTATGTTGAAGCAGCAGAATCTGAATTTTGAAAAAGGAAGGGTCTTGTTTTTCTAAATCCTTTAAAAATGAAAGCATCTCTGAGAAAGGTTCTGAGGATTGAACTTCATTGATAGTATGATGATGCCAATGTTGGGTTTGGGTGCTTTAACCCCTTAAAGTAGTGGGTACAGCAATCTTCAAAGATTTCCCACTGAAAGCTTGCAGAGTATAACAACACACACACATGATTTTACTTGATAAAGTACAAGCCAGTGACATATATGGTTCTATCAAAGTAAAAGCATCCCTCTAACCAAATTTTACATCAATTAGCTTCATAATCCTGTATTGCACAAATGCAGGATCTTTCCACACATCTCTCAGTGGCTTCAGGGCATGCAGCAATATTAAGCTGACAAGTATTCAAAATGTGGTTTTCTGTGGGGTCTTTTGCAAATACTAGAGTATTTACAATAACTCTATAATAACAAATTTCTACATGACTTTAGAATGGCTTCCTGTTTACAGACAAAATAATAGAAATAAAATGTTGTAGCACAGTAGTAATACCTGCAGCTAAAGGCTATTTCAGACTGAAAAAAAGGTCAAATTACTAAGATGGGAAAAGTATCATTTATTGAGAAAGATAATTTTTGGCTCAACTACTAATGCTTTTTAAATTTCTGGTCAAAAGGAAGTCAGATCAAAGGGGTGTGCTGTAGACAAAGGCAACCTGGACTGACTGTCTTCTTTCCCAACGGAGTGTGGCTTCATCAGCTCCCCTTCCCAACCCGCACCATTTCCTAGGAAGAATCTGAAGTAAAAATCTTTTGCAAAAAATTACACAAAAGACAAAGATATTATGTTCTGAATGTGTACAGAAAGTCTTCATTAAACATCACTATTGTATTTGAGTCAACGCATCCTGAAAGGTACAACTGAAAGTACTGCTCAGGAAAGAAAATACAGTATCAAGAATGACGTATTGAAATAAGGTTTTAACATGAGTGTCCCATAAATTTGAGATGCCGGAAGCAGGCTTAGAAGTTTATCTAAAAAGAGCATTAAGAAATTAAAGACCTCAACCAGTTAATACTTGCCTATGGCGAATGGCTCTTCGTTTAAAATGAGTCTGAAGATCCAAACAATGCCACTCACCTTCATTGCACCACATCTTCTGATTTTATGCCCAAGTTTGGGGCTGAAACTTGATTCAAAAATTCCCAACAATTACAAGGAAAGCAGTTCTTGGGGAATTCTCATTGCAGAGAAAGGCACAAGTCTGTTATCCTGTGATTCTTTATTCAGCAGAGTGCATAGTTAGAGCAGCCTCAATGATCTTTGGATAAGCTCCTGGGTTTTTATGTTTATTTTTCACAGTGTTGTTTCTGCTGACATGTTTTGAATTCCCCGAGGAGTTACCCAGCACAGGTGTGTGTGTGGAGGGGGATTTCAATGTGCAGAGACTATGATGACTAACTGGTACTTGAAAGAAGTATTAAGGCAGGAAGAGAAGCTTGATCAGTATTTCCTACCCAGCTGACACGCTACCCTTTCACCTTCTGTGCTGCTCACCCTGGGCATCAACAGCAGCACCAAGAGAAAGGCAGGGTTTTTCTTCCAGAGCATGCAGGTTTTAATGGAGTGCTTCAGGCAGGGCCCTCAAGTCTGCTGTCTACGTACACTCCTCCTACTCTCACTCCTCTGTCCATTCCTATTTCTTTCAAGTAATTAACTATACTTGGAAATAACAGCAAATCAAAGATTTCTACTAGTCTGGCAGCATGATCACTGGTTTAAGAACTTAGTGTGGATTTTCCAAAATGCCTTACACATTCGTATCTAACAAACATTCTCAGATAACAAAGTTTGGGTGCATAAATTATGTGAAAATCATCATTAGCCTGCTTGTCATACTTAGCTGGGCTTTACAGAGCTCAATATGGTTCTGTTTCTTAATTTAAGATACTCATTCATCCTCAGTTCAGGGCATTGCTCCTTACGGATCATCAGGCTGTGCAATTTATGAGGAAGTAACAGAATTATTCTGCAGGAAGTGCTTCACTTCCATTTCAGAGCTGTACTTTCATCTTTAATTTCCTGACAATCACTGCAGATATTTTTCTCTGCACTGTAAGCAGAGGCTGGAATGAGCTACACACCTCACCACAATTTGTTTCTCAACTCTGCATGACCAAATTAGGAATTTTCCTCTCCTGATCCAGGGTAAATACACTAATTATGATAATCTGTTTGCATATTTTGTTAAGGAATAAATGTTCACAGGGCATCTATTTAAGTCCTTGCAAGGAATGCAGTCAAGTTCAGAATTTGTCTTAACAGTGTTTTCCTTGGCTGCATTAGACAATAACTTCTGCAATGGAGCATGTCAAAATAATTGGTTTGGAAGAGGCAGCAGGAAAGTTGTTGTTTGACCAAGAAAGAATTTCAGAAGGTCTAAGGTAGTCTGCCTTTCCGTGTCCAGTTTGTCATTTTCCCTTCATCTGGCACCAAATGAATTGCTAAACAATGGATTGTACAGACTAGAAAATATGACAGTTACTTTATTAAGGATTCCTGCTGCTGCCGAAACCATTATTTGCCTGATACAAATGAGGAATGAAAGGAACACAGAAAAAAATTAACCCTCCCCTTTGATCTCAAATGAGGACTTAGTGAAACTGCTGGACAATGAGCTTCATCGCTGTATTTTGCCATCAAACAAGCATCTGAATGGCTAAATTAAAGGGACATTTTGGACTGCACAAAGAAAAAAATATCTTTAAAGAAGATGGATGTATTCCCTAATACCAACATGCAAACCTCAGATCCAGCCAGAATTACGACGGATGCTATTATGAAAGTTTTCTGTTCTAGGCAGTTATATTTACAGTGACATTTTTCAGAGCTGTACACCCACATGCAAACAAAATTTGTAGGCATTTCGGAGTTTTAATGTGTTGTCAAAGCTTGATCTTGGCCAAGTTTCTCTAGGCCCTCTTCAATGAGGAGATTACATAGTGGATGACTGGCTTGCACCCTCTCTAGTTTTATTTTTCATGTTTCCTTTTCCTTAAATCCTTTCTTCTCTCACAGCATCTCGTTCAGTAACATTGCTTATTCTCATTAATCATATTTGCAGAGAAAATATTTAAAACTGTCGGTGGTGGAACTTTGATGTGATCAACATCAACACTGTAACCACTGCAATGGCAGCAGAAAACATTTCTCAAAGTGAATATGCACCTATTTAACAAACAGGAGGCTTTTACTTCAGATACCAGGAAGTGGAAATAAATGAAAATTCCGAATGCTTGAATGATTATTTGTCAGCTGGGGAGATTCCTGGGGCACAAAGAAGTGCCAAATGGAGCCGTATTAGTAATCTCTCTTTATCCTAGGATGGGTCTTCTATTTATAGAGCTGTGCAGCCCTTGAAGAGACTATAAGATTGCACATGTGTATGATATGGGAGCAACATATGCATTTTACATGAAACTGCCTAATAAAATCCAAAGATGCTCCCAAAATTTTAGTGGACCTATTTTAAACAGTACCACATATTATGTCCATCTGGTTTCCTCAGCCGGTGACAGGCATTTTCTTCTGAATGGCCTTCCCCTCTGCCTTTTTGTCAGGATTAAAAGAAATTCGCCCTCTACATTCTGCTTCCATTTCCTGTGTATCTCCTACATAAAATCCTTAAAAAAGAGCTCCTTCATAAGTCCAGATTGTACCAATGAGCCTTCTGGGTCATATTCAGTCCAGCATACATTCAAGTAAAAGTTATTTCTATTCCACACAGTGACATTAACCTCCTAGTCTATATCTAGAAAGCAATTATTTCATAATGATGCTATTCTTCAACAGCTATCCAAAGTAAGAACTAGAAAAAGACTCCTATTATTCAGTCTTAACATTGAGTCACTACTGGAAATAGCATTTTTCCAGCAAAATTTTATTATCAAACTGGAGACAATCACAAGGCTGAAGAGGAAAATATTAAGCATAAACAGTAGCTGATATTAAGGCTAAATGCATCAACCACACAGAGAAAATGTATAAATTAGCCTAGATTCATCTAGCTGTCTGTCTTCTGTGATGAAGGGACACACCAGAGATTTGAGGAATTCTCTGGTTTTAAACAGTGAGGTATCGAAGCCTCTTCCACACGTGTCCAGTGCTGAGCATAATGGGGCTTAGACCCTCCCTGTCTCTGTACTTCAGGGTAATACAAGTATTGCAAGCAGTGACAAACAAGACATCAAGCAATATTTTGGGCAAATGACACAAAAGATTGGTATAAATAAACCCAGGTATTAAAATGAGTTCCTAATAAAAATACAAATAGAAAACCAACCAACCAAACAAAACAAAAAACCCAAACCCAACCAACCAAACAAAACCAAAAAGGGAGAAACTGAGACTTAAGAAAAAGAGAAAACGTATTTTACAAGTTTCTGGCTATGTCAAAACATCTAAAATCATCTCATCTCATTTCATCTGCTGCTCTGTGTGAATACCAAAGACAAATAGAAGTGACATGAATGCATGGATTTCAAGCTCTGTGCTATGCTGCTCTTCAGTCTAGGCTGTAATTCCAGCAACTGCTGCAGCCTCTGAGAAGAGCTTTGCAGTGATAGTGCAAAGGTAAAAGCTCCACAGACAATAAGGTGTTGGACACATCTCTTTGAAGGCTCCTTATCCTTTTTTATCATGCATGACCCTGTAAGAATGTGCAATACAATCATCCAGAGGAAAAAAGCACTAGGCTTTCAAGCTAAGCTTTTGCTGGCCGCAACTGAGATATGACACAAAGTCATGCCCATCTTATGTAAAAACTGATAAGAAGGCTGTGCACCGATTATGGTATATCAGCATGTAATTAGAAAGTCTTGTGCTTGTATTAGTAGGTACACTGATAATCAACTCTCAGAAAAAAGAAAATAAATGAACAGAACACAGAACTGAATGAATGAATGAATATCAGACGTGGTTAAATCCTTCTAGAGAAGGAAGGACAAAGAACAGGACTGCTCTAAGACTAACAGCTTTTGAAACAGCATCATTACCTGTATCTTCCCCAAGTAAGGTGCCAATTAAGCTGTTACTGACCGAAAGTTAGTGACTCAAGGAGTCTCATGCAGGAAATTGATTCCACTGTGCATATTCCATATTCTTCCTGTCACCCCCACCTGTTTGCTGTGGAGAACCAGAGAACTTCTGTCTCTTGGGATTTTATTTTTCTACCCTGTCAGCACATTAGAAATAAAGCTTTTGCACAGCAAAACTATTATGGTTCCAGTTCCCCATTACCTTGCACAGATTTATTCTCTTCAGTGCAAATGCAAGTATTTCAGTTTCTCTTTTAACTGCTTAGCACTACAAATGCCTTCATAACTGCATGGCAATGGTAAATCAGTGTTTTCATTTTCACCTCAGGCAAAATACCAATGATTTCTTCTCATATAAAATTTGGACAACATACCTTTAATTTACAATAAGTTTCTAAACGCTCCTTTGTTCCCCCACAGTTTTATGAGTATGGAAGTAAAATTAAGGACGGCAGGCAACCTTGGTTCTCCTGTCCCTATTTCCTTCTGTCCCAAAGAGCAACCCCCCTGCTTTTCTTATCTAAAGTAACAGCTTATAAGTCCATGTCACCCTTACATTTGGGAACCCCTCCCTAAGGTCTAGGGCCACAACAAACACTTCACAAAGGAGAGCTGTCAGGACTCACATGTAATGTGCCATCTTGCAATGTCAATGTGTAGCACACCTTTCTCTTTGTATCAGAGTCCTTTTCTGCTCCAGTACGCAAACTCCCAAAGCACACATCATTTTTACAATCTTTTGAATAGCAGAAATAAGCTTAAATCACAGAAATTAAAGTTTGAAGATGCCTATGTTGACAAAATGCAGATAACAAGCCCATGTTAGTGGGGAAAGATAACAAGCCCATGAAAGGAGAAGGTCCACAGAGTCAAAAGGATCCATCTACATTTAACTGTAGTTCAATTAAGCAACGGCTTGTCATGACAAATCTATGAAGCATAAAGATCCATTAAAAAAAAGATACACATAATGGATTTAGGAGAGACTGGATTTCAAAGTGGTACACTTATCTCAATGGGAGGAAAGGATGATTACAGAAACTTGTGAGGTAAACACGAGTCAACACTAAGAAAGTAAATTTTTCTCCCCCCCATTAAAACATCTTTTGCTTCCCCTTCTAGCTTTATGTAATAGATATAACAATCAGCTGGCAAACATCATCCATGTGCATACTCTTAAATCCAGTCATACATTAATACATCAAAGAGTCTGAGGGACTTGTCTGTTTTTGCATAAGCTACAGACAGTATTTATTCAGTCCGTGGCACAGGTACTTCCATACTGGACAGCAATATTACAATATTCCATTTTGTTACCCATAATTTGAACCATGTTGATATTAGTAAAGGAAAAATGTTTAATCTTTTTTTAACATAACCTTGTAACTTAAGCTATGGTAGTGCTTTCAGTATTTAGTAATACAGATCGATGTTGCTAAAGCCTGACGTGAAGAGGATTTAGTGTAACAGCACTTGCCAACATATTGACTATCTTGAGTGTGTTTTAAAAGTGAAGATTTGCAACAGAAATTGTTTTGCCATGTTAAAAATGAAAGTATTCCTCTAGGAGGCTTGTCCTTTTATACGTGGCACTGTTCATGAAGGGCACTAATCCACATTATTACAAGTACTAAATGCCAATTAATTCTCCCTTATGAGTTATGATAAATGATTATTTTAGGGTGAAGCCATACATTTTCCAAAGGGTCTTTATCACAGCTATGTTGACAGGACTTTAAGTATGGTGGTATGCTTAGTACTACCCTAAAGTAGCTGAAGTATGTGCCACAGCAGGTGCCACAAGCAGAACATAGATTTGCTTTGACATTAGAACGTAGGGTATAGAATGAGTGCAGGATTGTTTGATGGATTTAAAAGAGCATATGTTGTGAGTGGTTCGGAGAAGTGGAGCCTTCAGGGTACAGCATTAGAGTCAAAGCTAACTAAATTTGAAGAAACCCTGCCTCGTCATGGCAACAGTTCTTTGTGATCATCAGGTATCTGTCATTAAAGAAACATTTCGACACCTCTAAGGGAAAAGCTCACTGAAGTGTAACCTTTTGGGCAAAGTAAGACCAAAGTATTAAAACCTGCTGTTTGAGCTTTAAGGGATATATTTCTGCCAAAGAACTGTAAAATTTATACTTGCATCTTTTTTACAAAATGTAAACACAGTTTACACTTATTTCACATCTTTGATGATGCCCTCTTTGTAAAAACTTAAATTTTTGCACCAACTACTGGCATCACAAGATATTGGTAAGCAATGTACTCCTAGTCCTTCAAGCACAAAGTGGCACAGAAGGTGACAGCTTTTACCAATCATAGGACCTCTCTACATCTATGACTTTATGTCCCCAACCTAGACTGACCAATTTGCTCTTACACAGCAGGAGATGGAAAGCCCTCCTTGTTGGCATAGCTGCACCTCTTTTCCAACACACATACACTTTTCACATCAACCACCACGCATGTGCTCCTCTGCTTTTCACAATAAACATCAGTCAGTGTGGTTCTGATCTCTGCAAAGTACTTCCTACAAAAATTGTTTCAAATCTTCTAGTGGCTTTGGCCTGTGCAACGTCATTCTACAAAGATGTTGGTTATTTCTTTATTGATACCCGAGCAATTGTAAACAGCATCTAGTTTTCATTTTCTTGATCCATCTGCAAAATTAATTTTTGCTTTCTGTATGAATTGAGGTCACAGATAACTTATAAAAATGAAATGAAATATCTAACCAGTCAAGTTAATAGTCAGTTTATGGACTTGAGGTGCACCAAAACTGTAGCCAAAATTAAAGATCTGTGAAAAATAATGGAATCATCCCAAATGCCACTAGGAAATCAGTCTAAGTAGTGTTTACCTTTCCTAGATTAGCCCTAAAATATTTACACGGCCAGAAAAACTCAACCTCATCTGTAATTAAAAATCTAGAGTTACATTCTCTGATATTACAAAAAGTACTCCATTCTATGGAGGTCAGTCTTCTTAATGGAGTTATAGTGGTTTATACCAGCTGAAAACACTACTCATCTTAGTAAGTGTAGAATTTCTCTTATGGAAAAAATTTTAATGTTACATTAAATAGTATTTTTTCCAAGCTCCTTTTATACACAAGTGATTTAGAACAGCAGTACTATCCTTCAACTCATAAGGCTCTCTTGACAAATATGTTTCCCCTGTAACTTCATAGAACTAGTGGAATTATACCAGGAATAAATCTGTTCCAGTATCTTCAGTTACTCTATTTGGAAACTAGTCATTTGCCTGACCTTCAGTGCAATGCTAAAAACAGAGTTTGTCTGTCATCAAGAGCCAGTGAGATTTCAGATAAAACAGAAGTCATGGCTCCTGCAATGAAATTCCAGGAGTGTCCATCAAAGGCTTGCCAACAATAGCATCTCACTCAGTCAAGACTTTCATACTTTGATAAAACTTGGGGAGGGGGGGGGAAGATGAGATTTGACATTGGGAATTGGGTGTGCCACAGCAGCTCAGTACTCAGTCTGAAATATCCAAAAGAATTATATTCTATCTAAACTTTTATGACTTGAATAGCTTTGGTTCTTTACAAGTCCAATAATTTCTCACAGAATTAGGAATTCACTTTTTTGGGATTTTTTTACTTGGTTATGGGGCTTTTTGCCCCTACTGGGGGACATTCCTTCCTGCTGTCAGCACCAGAATGTGTTTAACATAACATAGAGCAACACAAAATAAATTATATTTGTTTTAAACATCTATGTAAATATTGTGAACAAGCACTGGAGCGGAAGCAGGACTATTCATTCTCCAGCTTCCTTGTTTAAATTACAATAGAATAATCTTGTCCCCTTTAGAACGAGAGGAATGTCACAGAAGGACAATTGCCAGGCAAGACTTCAAATTTCTTCCCCACGGTGCCATGCCAGTACACAGGCTTACAGTGCTCTCCCTTCTGTCAGACTTGACCCTGGCCCTTCTCTTGACATTACTTAATCCAAACTTAAATCTCAAAGTACAATCCCAGTCCTAGCAGAATATTTCCAAATGCTTTGATAGTGCGAGATGGCAATAGAAAAAATTACCAGTAATTTCCACATGCATCCCGGATAGCCAGCTGTACATACAATGCTTCCCAACAGCCCTGCTATCCTCAAATATATGCTCACATTCCTAGGATTTGAGCAGCTTGTTCAGTCTTGTGGTTCCTTTGGTTTCTACTGAGAGGATATAAGCAGTTACATATATGCTGAGACTATGGATAACAGTGGGTTGGGATGAGGCCAACAAAAATGGTACCTTGTAACACAGTCTTCTCCTATTACCAAATGGGCAATGTATTTTTAGTCAAAAAAATAAAGTCCTGTCCTGATCTCTCTCACCAGTCTTTGCAATGAAAATTAACCATAAAAACCAGATGATGAAGGTGTCAGAGGTAAGAATAGTAAGGAAAAAGACAATACAGTTCAAAATAACATCACCAATTACAGGAGGTAGAAGATGGATTTTAAAGCTAAGCAGAGGTTAAAATTCATATTATCAATTTTTAAGCGCAGTTTACAGGCAGCTCTCCTTAAACATGAGGCTATGGCACTCTCTCTGTTGTGTTATCTAATTAAATTGAGGACTGCCACAGTGCAACCACCTTGCACTACAAAGTGATGATACAAGTCACCAGAGGAAAAGAGGAAAGCGTCAAGAGGCACAGCCAAACCGAAGGCTACTTGTCCTTGGTGTCACAGTAGTGCCCACAAGTTCAGTCGGAGTTGCTGAGCCTGTTGGGCAAGTTTTGCAAATTCATCCAAAAAGAAAACACCCTAAGCCAAAAATTCAAGTCTCCATGCCCTTGAATACTAAAGGAATGGGAAAAAAAAAACCACTGGGCAAAAAGTAAAAACATATCATCAAAAAAATTTAGATTTTACTTATTCATACCAAAGCAAGATAAACGGGGCAAAATGCAAGTCATGGTCTATCAAATGACAGAGAAAAGCTACATAGATTATTATATACAGATATACAATCAAGAGTACGTGTTCATCACAGGTGTATCAAAAAAAAATAAAAAGCAGGAGAGATTTTTCTATAGGTTATTTGTATTCAAAGATAAATACACAGGTCACAGACAGTGAGGGAAAACCCCTCTCAGGAGGGAAAAGTGTTCCAACTGAAAATGTAAAACTAAAAATGTATTAAGAACATTGATAGTCACCACCTATTTCATCTATTCTCAGGATCTGATAACTTTGTAAACAAACATGTTTTTAGTATTTTTAGTTGTTGTTGCTGTTAACAGAAATAAACAGGGATTTGGAGCTTTTAATATTGTGCCTTTACTCAATAAATATGTGAAAATATTCAAATAAGTATTAAACGATTAGATGTTTCAAGTTCACCATTTCAAGGTGGTCACCATCACCAATTTTAAAGTGTTAAAATTGAGCCAGAAAGATGTTTTTCTCCTATGACACACTGAGACAACTAATTTTTACTGAGTATCACATTAATGTCATTGCTGCGATGGCGGGAAGATATGAACAGCTTCAGAAGATGGCACGGACCCTCTATTTTCAGAAAGACTTTGGCAATTTGAGGGCTTTTCTCAATAGTTCCTGATCCATATTTTGCTATTGTAAAAGTGAGTTGTCTGCAGTGGAAAAGGATAATATTTTAGAGAGTACTTCCTAAATATCGTTTTACAGCATTAGTATATCCCAGGGCAGTCTCACACTAGTGTGGATATACGGGCCAGATAGTCTCTCCTCAGACAGTAGCCAAGAGCAGATACTTTATGGGAAGATTAAAGCTAAAGCCTTGTGGCATCCAGGCCAGAACATTCACTGTGGATGTTCTAAAATTAAGTGCCAACAAGGAAGGTTTATTCCTAAAGCCTTTATCTACACATTGAACAAAGAGGCTGAACAATCAACTACACAGCGAGAGCGCTTCCCTGGCCTCCTGAACTTGGGGATGCATTTAGTATTGGAACCCAATCCCATCTCTGCCAAACCAGTGGAGGAGGATCAAGACTTAATGGAGACAAAAGTAACATTGTCTACCAGTTCTCCCAGCAATGTCTTCCTCAGATATAACTCATCAAATGTCCAGTTAATAAGACAAACAAGTGTTAAATTATAATAAAACTATTTTTTCTAGTGCTGTTTCCTGGTCTATAAAAAGTTTTGATAAACCAAAAAAGATAGAAAGCAAATTAAATGTTTGAGCTAAATACTCACAGTGGCAAAAGACATCTACCCATATCATCAAATGGCATGAAACCCAGATCAAGCTTGGAATTCTTTCCCCATGAGAAGGATCAGCATCTCACACTGTACTTATAAAATATAATACTGTACAAGAGAATGTCCTGCCTCCTTTCCAGGTTGCCTTTAGGACACATGAACTCCAGGGAATTGTGGGTGGAATGTATAAAAGATCTTATTGCAGCTGCTTGCACTGCATCTGTTCAAGGGATAAATAAAGCAGCTAAGTTCTAGTTTTGGTTTCATTCGTTGCCAGTCCCTTGACATGCAAAGAAATTATATACCACCTCCTCATCTTGTCAATCATACTGCAAATATGTCTTCAATATTGTGGAAGTGAAGATCCCTTTTTTTTTCCGGCCAAGAATATTCCCACAAGCTGGGATAACCCCCATGACAAGTCACACACACAAAAAGAAGTGGTTCTGGGGAAAAACCAAAACCACTTTATATTCTTCCAGAGAGCAACCCTGTTCTTATAAATCAGCAATCCTTACCCTTCTTCCCATCCTTCCTAGAAAAAGAATTAGAATTGGGTCTAGATGAAACTGATTTGAAATTAAAACTGAATTAATTCACAAATTCACTAGACCTTGCAGGAGGTTTATTCTCATTTTTTTCCCCCTCCACTTTATTCACCTCTGATTTGAAGTGCTAAAAACAAAGAGTCATGCTGTATAAAAGAAGGAATACAGGATCTGTGTGAGTTGAAGATCCAGCCCTTTTTGATGTGAGTCACTGGGGCTCTCTCCGTTACCACTTAGGATGCACATGCACATCTTCACAAGGCACATTTTCCACAAAAGCTTGTTGTGTCTGTTACTTTACAGGACAGAATTTTTTTTAACTCTTTTATACACTGGTCTATTTCTTTAGGTCACCTAAAGAATGTTTCCTAGAAAAGTAATCAAGTAAGTGATGTTAGCCTCAGAACATACCACATAGGCTTAGAAATGATGCACTGATTTCCGTGTTTTGCCATGAGGAACTTACAGAAATGCTCACCATCACTATCTGCACTTTTTTGTTTTGTTTTTTTTATTCTTTTTTTTCCAGAAGCAGCAATATGTCTTACTATGTTCAGCATATTTTCTTCAGAGAAGAAGCTGGAAATTACCTTCTAAAATTCCATTTTGCAGGGTGAGGAAGCAAAGCTCTGCAGAAACTTAACCACAGGTATGTAGGAAAAGGGAATTGCTGATGAGCAGGACAAAATCATCCTTTTGTGGACCATAGGATGTGTGATTGTAAAGGGAAGAAAGCATCTTCCAGGAATGCTCAGGGGAGATATACTCTGTTCTCAACACAGAAATTATATTGATGTTAGTTGCAGCTTGAGCTCCTCAACACAGGCTAAAGAAGACTATTTAATACAGCAACAGATGTAATTAGAGAAACAGGAAAGCCCACAGCTTCACACAGAGCAGTTATGAACTTCCATGAGGTACCATATTTAACCAGCCCCTTGCTGCACATGTGCATCCTGCATATTCTTCCCTTCCCTTTATTGTTCTATAAGATTTTAACACCCTGTGGGAAGAGTCTACAACTTTCACTTTCCAAATGCCATCTCCATCTCTTTGCTCCTCCACTCTGAACACCATCAAAAGACAGGAGGGAAGCAAGGATAGCAGACTTTGATGAGGGAGAATGTGTGGGAGTAGTGCAAGGAAAGGCAGGCAGGGGAGGAAGACCACATCCCAGGCATATGGAAGGAGGAGACAGAAGAGAACCATCCCACATGGAGCAAGGATGAATGCCAAGAGCCAGCGTTTAGAGGTCTCCCACATGATCACAGCAATATCAGTACTTGTCTTTGCCGCTGACTGCCACAAGCAAGGCACACAGTTCTCAAGGGTGGGATAATGCCTCCCTCAAAAGAGATGAGAGCTTTGCTTTCCCTCAGGGATGAAACAGCCAAACAATTCTGGCACCCCAATAATCTGCTCACTCTTTCTGTCAGGTGTCAACAGTCTGCCACCCACAACTTGGTACACTCACCCTGAGCTCCTGACAACTATGTGCCAAAACAGCTCAACCTGCATTTTCAGAAGTGTTACATTGAAAAGAAGCAGTACCAAGCAGCAGGCAATTAAACTGGGAAGAGATTGCTGCTCCAATAAGCTTGGTTTATTGTTCACACAATCTGTGACGCTTACAGACTGCTGACCCCTTCTTCTCATCAAGTAAGCAAAGCACACGTGATAGAGAGATCCTCACCCACCTCACCCTATACAGTTGACAAAAGGATTTCATATTTAATAACTTGTTAGGTAATTTAAGCAAACAAGTAAGAATCTTTTAGACAGGAAAGCAATTTTGACAGTAGGTCAGGAAGGTACTTGTATTTTGTAGCTCCTGTCAAAAAAAATCAGCAAAAAGACTATCCATTTATTTCCTACAACAGTCAACCTTAGCCAATGCTGATGAAAAAGAACATCTTGTTTTGGCTGCCTATTTCTTTTTTAAACACCTGCCGCAGTACCAACTGCCCTTGGCCATTTTTGAACCGGCTATGACTAGGTAAGGAGAGAATGCTGACATTCTCAAATAGAGCAGGAGGGTTGCAGTGACCCTCAGGATCAAGAAAAGGCAACCCAAATTCACCCTAATACCAGAGCATTCCGATTTGGCACTATGTACCAGAATCTGGGGTTACATGTAGTATTTTTGGAGTTTTGGATACGATGTCCCATTCCAGAAGCTTGAGGTAAATGTAGTATTGGTTCCAATTGAAAATAGCTTCCTAAGTTACAGGATGCTTTAAATATAGCATGAGAGTCCCACAGAGGCTTCTCAAGAGTGTGCATGGCACCCTAACCAGGTATAGTGAATACTACAATGCATTATGAATATTTTTATTCATGCGACAAAGACTAATTGGCTTTAAACTGAGAACCCATAAGTTGTTTATAGTAAGCGTGTGCCCTTAAGCCTGTTACTTTTAATAAGAATAAGGGTTTAAGTCTGTATTAACAAGTACGGCTAAGCAAGAGAGGCAAGGGGGCCAAAATAGCCCAGCAGCTGGAATTTGGACTCTGAGCAAGGGAAAGGTGGGAATATGCTGGGAGCATATGAAAGGCTGTGTTCCTCCTAATCCTCAGCTGCCATTGCTACAAATCAAGTGTATTTGGAAGGATTCTGGAGAAAGGTTAAAACCTATTTATGCAGTGTTCAGGCACTGAACACCTGTGGCACAGATGATCACAACACCAGCTACGCATGTGGGAGGTGCAGAAAGTAACTCTACCCTTGTCAGGGGATTTGTATGCCGTTAAGACATTTGACCCATTACATCTTCCCAAAAGAAAAGCAAGATCTCATTGACTTTTTGGGAAAATGGCTGCTAGCCACCACTAAGAGAAAGAGGAGTCACCTTGTATGAAGCCCATTCAAGATGTCATCTGGAGGCATTCGTATGCTGAAAATGAGGTTTCCTCAGCGCATTTAATGCCAGGTACTTTCTTCCCCCTCTTTTTTGCGTTCTCTGAAAATCTCTCAGACGAACACAAACAGCTTTAGATTTGGAGGAAATATTAGACTCTTCATTGATCTGAGAATGGAAGCTTTTAGAACTGTTTCCAAAGGCTATCCAACAGTAAGGCTGAATGGAGCTTCACGGCCAGCTTCATATAGTCAAGCTTTATTTCTTTTAGGACCTAAGGTTATAATAGCATCTAAGTAGAATAAACTTTTCTATCATCATCTATGCAGCACATTTTGACAGGTGATATCTGTTTGTTTTTAATAATATAAGGTAAATTACGGGTCAACACAATGTGCCTGAAGAGCAGGACTTGTCCTCACTCCTTGCCAGCAAGAATGAAATTCTTTATGAAACACCATTTATTAAATATCGTAGCATACTTTCATCAAATTAGGATTTAGGAATCTAGACAACTGTAACAAAAAGCCTGTTCTGAGATTTTGTTCCCAGGCAAGCTTTTTATTAAGGCTTTAATTGCATTAATAAGGAAGAAACAGCCCTTTAACATGCGGCATGTAAGCCACTCTCTTCCAGTTAGCATTATTCATTTCAAAGCATACTACTACTGACATTGCCAGACAATGTTTTAATTCATTTCTTTCCTCAAGGCTTGCAGCTGCAATTGATTTTTTACCATGTCCAGAAGAAATTTCCCTCCTTCTTTTCACCTGCACATTGATCATCTGGCTAATTTAGCAATAAGAGTGAAAAAAGAGGAGCAGTATCTCATACTGGACACTATTTAACACTATATTATGAATTAAAATGGTGGAACTCAGGTACCTATATGCAGAAATTTCTAGTTACACACCAATCAGCTACATGAAATTGTGCTCTCAGCTAGCTCCAGTCCACTGTGAAATCTAGATTATAGCGAAGACCATTCCATTTTGTACACCATTTTCATACTTCCACAGTGCTCCTCAAGGTTTGTGTTGCTTTGTTTTTAAATGCCCACATTTTAGATAGTTATAAAATAAGATACGCTTTATGCTACTAATTAGAGAACAAGAGTGACCAGATGGGAACTGCTGTTGCTAGAATGGAAATTATTAATGCTAACATATTTGCAGAGCTAATCTCTCTTTGTCTTCCACTGGCTGGAGAACATTTTGCAATAGTGCATTCAGAATGGAGCTAATGACAGTTATCTGCTGTGTTATTAAGACAGTAATTTACAGAGTTCAGACATCAGACGCTAATAAAAAGTTCTACCTGAAAAAAAGCTTCTTGTGCATTTTAATTATAAAGCACTAACAGTTCAGCAGCTTTAAATTCAGAATTTAATGGTTACCTCCTGATGTGTTTATTGGTTCTAAAGGATCTGCAAAATTATTAACTTTAATAATAATTATGTAAATCTGAAGACTTCCTGAAATACTACACAAACTGTATTCTCAAATAAATAAACTCTAGGTCAAAGGCTGAGCAATTTATCAGACCAGATTGTCCAGTTGCCAGGGAACACTGTTAAATGTTAAAACGAGAAAAAGCAACACAACTCATTTGAGTGGATCTGTTTCCTTAGGTTAAGAAACCTTCTCCTCCTCCTCCTCCTCCTCCATAAAACCACAATAACTATTGTTATCCCCACTTGTGAACTTCTCATTTTCTCACCAACCTTGGGCCCAGGTTTCTCACAGCTGACACTATGTGCCTCCTGTGCAAGGGAAGGGTTACATTCCCCTTCCTTGCGCAGGAAAGAAAGCTGCAAACTCGCTTTATAACTGGCAATTGCATAGGTTCCATTCAGCCCGGTTATTTCATACACTGAGCTCTTTTTACGGATAATGCCACCCGAGTATTGATGATGCAGATACAATCACACCTCAAAAAAAGAGC
Source organism: Sclerurus mexicanus (assembly GCA_013396755.1). Taxonomy (NCBI): domain Eukaryota; kingdom Metazoa; phylum Chordata; class Aves; order Passeriformes; family Furnariidae; genus Sclerurus; species Sclerurus mexicanus. The sequence continues at coordinate 371,340 of VWZF01006903.1, forward strand.
TGCATTTAGCAGGTGAAATAAAGAAAGGGCTTCAAACCCACAGGCTATGTGTTATGTGTCAGGGGAGTCAGAGCAGCAGGTTTAATGATGTAACATCACTTAAGCCACTACCTCAGCTATTACAGGCCATCGCTTGTATTCATCTGGCCTATATTCTAACAGGGCTAAATGTTTCCCCTGAAAATTCAAATATGGATAGAATCGCAGAACCCAACCTTAAACAGATGATTTCTGCACAGATACCGTGCAGAGTACATAATACTCCTTATATACCCCTGACCTTCAGCAGTGGACTTAGTATTTAGTGATTGCTTTAATCACACAAACAGATAAGAGGGGCTGCCTTTCTATTCCAAGTACATACTTGATTTAAAAGAGAAATCACTTGACCAAGAGCTTTAGTTAGCTCCATATCCCTCCTCAAAGTTATTTTGTCAAGTAAAATACATGCATTTGAATCACATTGCATTATGATGTTTAAGCAAAAATTATAATAGAAGAACTATTCTACAAAATATCCTGAGTTTAAAGCTACAACAATAAACTGTGTGGATTTTTCAGAATGTTTTCTGCCAAGAAAGAAAACAAAAGCTTCTTGCTTATATCATGACTGTTTACCCAGGAGGGAAAAATAGCCCATCTTGTGCTGGAGCTGTTTTGAATAACAAAATCAAGTATTTTTTGAAATCAAACCTCTTAAATTGTTACTGGCTCAGGTGAAACATCCATTGGTATTACTCCTCAGACATAAAACAGTACTTTTGGGCAAGATAGGAAAAGTGGTCTACCTCAGAATAACTTATGCCTTACCTCCTGAAGGACCTGCACAGCCACATTTAAACCTCTGCTCTGTGTTATTCAGAGCAAAGACCTGAACTGACTCCCCAGTACCCAGGGATTTTTTGATGCCCAGGTGCCAGAACCCATTTCTTTCTCTGGTCCATTATATAATAAATATTATTTAAATGGAATGCAACTATAGAATTTGCTCCCTCTCTCCTTGTCTGACATATGCATGGCACTTGTGTTTGATGAGACATGCAACCTTAGCATACAAATACCCTGTATACTGAAATGCCCTTTATAGTACAGATGCTGACTACTGAAACATTTCAAATAAACAATACCTAAACAGGAGGTTGAGGAATTACTTGTAGGGTTCAGGCTCACAGAAACAGAATAATTTCTGATAAATGTAGCTGTAAATATACTGGAATTTGCTTGCAAATTATTTTGAAAGCAAACGTACCACCTAAAGTAACCAGCATTCTCTCATGATACTGACTCATTTGCACATAAAACAGTTGGGTGTAATGGAATTCAGAATGCTGTAACTTCAGATGGGGTGACTGTTGCTCAAGAAGTGATCTACAAATTAAACAACTGTCCCAAAGAAATGATGATGCCCACTGAATATTTGTTTTATCAAAAAACAATAGGAAACTTGGAGTGTTCTTAAAAGCTGGCCTGGAAGTATTTAATTTTCCTCTCACAAGGAACTATTTTGAGTTAAAGTGTAACAAGACTGGAAGAATGTGAAACTACTCAGGCATAAGAAATTACTGCTTATCAAGACATAAGACAGTCATTATATTAAATGGTTCACTCCTTTCTCAGAAGTTGACTCAGTCTTTTGAACTTTGAGGGGAAAAAAGAAACATTTCTACTGCATAGTATTTAAAGAGGAAGACTTTTAGAGGACATGAGGCTTACCTGTTAGTTTAGTAGAATGCCACCAATTACAAATAATAACCTGTGGCTTTTGGTATTGTGAAGGACTTTCTATTTGGAGATGAAAAAACCACCTCTCAAAGTTGCAGTTGTAGCGTAGGACAACTGCCCAGCAGTTCCATTCACCAGAGGTGGATGCTTAACAGGTGATGTGTGATGAGCATTTCAAGTGAACTTGTTAAATTGCTTCACTTCAGTCAAGAGAGGTAAACTGCATTCTTCTGATTATAGTTTATGTACAGCACCACATGGCCATTCAAATGACAGTTGCAGAATGCCCAGAGCCTGACCCAGATCATTTGAGGCTTCCCTGCTTTCAGGGACAGAAGAAAAAAGAGAAGCGGGCCTGCCTTCCCCCATCACTCATCTCTTGTGAGGCACTGATATGCAATGGCCCACAGGAAATGAGTACCCTCACACAGCTCCTCTAAAGCAAAGGCAGGCACAGCCAGAGGCTCACATATGTATGCTAGGGAGTAGAGGAGGGACAGGAAGCAATCAGGAAGAGATGATCATAAAAGGAAAAAGCCTAACACCTGTGAGAAAAACCTTCCTGCCCCTGCAGAGACAGACTGCAAAACGCTAGACCAGCGGTTTCCCCCAGCCTCAAAGAGCTGTTTCAGGCTGCTCGTATCAGAATAAGGACAGAGATCAGCTATTTTAATTTTTTCGTAGCAGTGTTTGCTGTTTCCCCTCACTGCACCTACATCATCATCATCATCATAATTCAACTTTTTCCTCAATCAAATAAAGAAAAATTGTTCTTGAATGCTTTTGTTTTGTTGAAACATTATCTCCTTCTGCTTCAGGCTCTGGCTTTTGATTTGGAATCCAAGCAACTGAAAAATCCTATTAGGAAATACAAACCTGTATTGACAATCGCTGAAAGAATATACCAGTCAGGAGTTACCACAGTGTTCTAGATAATATTTCCACTACCCCAGATGACGACAATTCCTGCACACCTTTCTGCTCGCTGCACCTCCTGTAAGCCAGTCTGTCCCACTAGAAACGTTTACTGTTCAGCAATAAACATTCAGAAATATATGAAGAGGTTCTTCTACTGTGCTCAACCATGTACAATTGCACCATCTTAGGTAACATGGCAACAGACCACTTAGATAATTAAACCAGTCCAAAAGCCTTCTTACAGAGGATTATGTCTATAAAATTAATGAATTCTGCTTGCTTCCATGCAAGCAGCAGGAGGAAATAAACAGCTTTGCTGCCCACGTCAATTTGGAAAGACCAGATTTATGTGTATGATCATGCCACTGGTGACAGCTCTTAGCTTTGCCAACAACCTGCTTGTCTCATTCATTTCAGTAGGGCTGACAGATGCTCAGCTTTACTAAAAGTCCATCAATTCTGTTTTCCTACCTCTGCTACCTGCCCATGACATCTCATGACAGAATTTGATATCTCAAGACAGAATTCTTCTAGAGGATAGGATGGTATGCAGGGTGGGGACTGGAAAAATAGTTTGAAAATCTTCACGGATTATTTTCCAATGCCATTGTTAAAGGAGTGTGAAAGCTTTAGAGTGACCTTATCTCTTCCATACTTGTTTTTGTCTCCTCTTTTCTTGTCCCCACCCCCTATGTTAGTCAGGCATTTATTTTTAGATAAAGAACAGATAAGCAGAACAATCCATTTCAGAGGAACACATCTTCACCTGTCACCCAGCTGACTGACTGTGACTCCTGTGTCTTATGCTGTTGACTATTCAGCAGTGAGCTGATCACCTGGACCTACCTGAAGGCAAGAAAATACAGCGTCTCAGACACCATTTTAAAGATTCCTTTAAAAGTGAACTGTTGCACCAAACAGCTGTGAGTAATTCCCTCCCTTGTCCACTGTTTTAAGAGCACTTTTCCTGAACAGCAGCATTAGCAATGCCACGATCTTTCATTGTGCTTTTGTCACTAGGCTTCAAAGACCTTCAGGATTTCTCTCCTGCTCCTCAGGTAAAGTGCAAGATGGGTGGGAATTGTATAGGGCTGGCTGATGAGTACAGGGCAAATGACAGCTAAGCCACAACTCTAGTTCCCAGGTCCAGGGTGCCCACTTTGTCTATGCATGGGCCAGTTTCATTATAGCATAATATTAGCACCCTCTTTGGGGAAGTCCTTAGAAACATGTAGGCATAATACTACAAATGGGACGAACAATCCCAGTGTGTTGCCGTCATCTTTCTCAGGACCTCAGAGTCAACTCTCTTGCAGCATGACAGAAGAGCATAGAGCCTTCATGAAAAAGGATGAATCTTTTTGTTCTCTCTGGCCCACCCACAGACAGTCTAATTGCTAGGGGGCAGATGGAGTATAATGAGCATGTCTGTGTGCAAACCCTATCTGCACTCAGAGAGGGACACTGCACATATGTAGGTAAAAGGGCCACGGCACATCTGGGAGCAAAAGCAATTACAAGACCCTTTAAGTTGAAGGATTTGGGGTTTAGGACTCATCTTGCACATAGAAAGTCTTATCTCAGGGCAGCTGGGGATCAAAACCAGCCCACAGATAAAAATCCACTCCCACCCCAAATCAATAGTCCCAGCTGAAAACTGGGCCTCTCTGGGAAAGAGTTCAAAACATTTAACAGGGCCTTCTGACACTGCTGCTCCTGGAAAGGCAGTGAGCTGTGTGAAGAGGTAATTCCTCCACACCTCTGGGAATTCAGCCACTGCAGTTTCACTCCTGCTCCTCATATGCTCTCCAAAGCCCCATGAGAATCATGCAGCCTTTGGGCATAGTGTTTACACTGTAATAAATTACAATATGAGACAATGAGTTATTTGGGAAACAGCTGGCTTTTTCTTACTGATTGTGTCATGTACAGTGCAAGTGCCACAGTCCTTGTCCTTGACTGACAGCCTCCAGATATGACTGAGTTAAACAGTGCAGGCTGCAAAGTGTCATGAAAATGCCTACGGAAATATGCTGGCACCTCTCTGTACTTACCTTGCGTGGGAAGGGAAAAGAAATGCCAACACTATTTACAAGAGTGAAATTAATCTGAGGTTATGGAGTGAGTTTATTTTTGTGGGCAGGGGGTATTTTAGGTTGTCTTTTACTTGTTTGCTTTCACTAATACTGACCAAACATCCTTCTTCGCAGTTACTGTATTGTTTCTCCACAAGGAGTTATGAAAAGTTCCTCCCCTCATCATAGGCCTTAATATTAAGGTAAATGCAGCTCTGTCTTCTGAGAAAGGGCTAATGTGCATAAGAACAAGGGACATCAAATGATGCAAAGCTTCACAGGATGAATTTGAAATAAATAGTATAGCTAAGACTATAGTTAAGAAGCTCACTGATTGACTCTGAATCACAATTGTTGCAGAGATACCAATTTTGTACCCACAACCTAACAGACTGTATTTTTTTCCTTAAAAAAAACCAAACAAACACAGATTTAAAGGTAGTGTAGGTGGCTTCCCCCCTCCCTTTTTTCCCCAGTGGAACAGACCTTTTGTTTGCATTCTACTTATTTGTCTGATTAAATCATTCTGGTATTCCTTTTAAACACTGTTATGTAAGTAACCTCTCTTGCCACTGTACTGCAAAATAAGCCTTCTGCAGGTGATTTGTGGAGGAACCAAGACTTCTCTAAAAAGATCTGAACATTCTGGAGTAGATTTGAGACTGTCAGAAAGAAAGGAAATAGAAAAAGAGAAGCGAGCTACCAGAAGTTACATAGAACTACCTGATAAGAGAAGGATAGGTAAGGGAAAATAAAGTTTCCTGAAAACAATCCAGTGTTAAAAACTTTTAAGAAACTGAGCTAATTCAGATAATAATAGTACTCAACTGCAACACCTTAAAATAATGCTTTAAGGGGAAGGGAAAAAATAAAGCAGCTAGGAAATAAACAGAATCATCTGCACTCGAAAGATACGCCAGGTAATTAATTATTAAATCACATGCTGTTTGTCAGCTGCAAATGGAAGGTTTCTGCATAATTTAAGACTGTATTTTAAGCACTATTGAGTCTTCTGCTTGACATGTCTGATTTTTATCCAATTATTGCACCCCCTCAGAAGAGGGGATACAAATCTCTTTGTCCAGTTTTAACATCTGATTTCACATATTTACAAGCGGTTACATGTTTATTTTCTAGAATAAATTCTATATTCCCAATCAGAGTTGTTCTACTCCCCTCCCCTCAAAGAGACAGCATCAGTGAGGCTGCTATCAGCAGAAAAAGAGAACACTGTACAAAACAGAACTCGAAGCTCATTTAAAAGAGTCAGTGTGGCCTTTCATAAAAATGTACTAACCAGAACTGTCTTCCTGAGGCATTATCTGCGCCAGGTTGTACTTCGAACTGGTATATTTAAAGTCCACATTATATTCTCTTTATTCACACCTAGGTGCAAAGACCTTCTATTTTACTAGTCAGAATGTGCATATGGCTGCTGTTTTCCAACCGAAACAAGTTCAACAAGGCTTTTTTGCACACTTACTCTGGAGATGGTCAAGGGCATGTTGAAGTCCTTGCCCCCCTGCAGTCGGAAGCCCCACGGTCCAGGTCCATTCAGAGTCACGCTGTAAGCCATTGTGTGCCGCTCTCACCAGATCACAAGGCACTGCAGAACACAAGGATGGGGTAGACAGAGAAAAGTGTGAAAAAACAGAATGAGAGGAGGGAAGAGTTTTACATAAGGAAAGCAATTCTCTTTCTGCCTTGCCTGTTCAGCCGTGCTCTGATACCACCTAAGAATAGATGGGAGCTATAATGCAGATGCTGATATCCCAGCTGAGCAGGGCCCATAAAAGGTTTGTAACCAGACACCTACTATGCAAAGACTTCATGACTCAGAGGTCTAATATAGTCCTCAGGGAAGGGGACAGATCTTTCTAGGCTCCTCAAGCCCCTTGTCCTGCTCAGTTACTTTATGGACAAAACACATGTTTTAATAAAACAAGCAAACAAAATTCAATACTAAAATCCCAAACACCCAAATCTCTTCACTAACCTGTTAACAACTACATAGCCATTTTAAAATTCTGCTTCAGCACGTACATTTATTGCATTGTGACACATAATATACTACAAACAAGTTCTTTTTACATGGATCTTACCATATGTAGGAGGAAAGGCACAAAAAAAGTGTTTACCTTCTTTTGCAATGGTTTGTTAAACTGAAAAAAGTTTTAGCATCACATAAAAGCCCCACAGCTTCATGTTTGACTCTTGGTTCCACAAGCCCTGCTTTCTCAAGGGAAAATTAAAATTTGTTCTCTCTGAATACAGAAAGATGTATCATGAGAGACTTCTAATCAGCATTTAATTTCTGTGGCTGAAGCGTAGTTTCACTACATACCTGCCTTGTCATTTCAATACAAGTCTCCTAAAGGCATGACACTTGAATGAAAGGCTAAGAATACAAATAGTTAGCCAAGTGCTTTCTTAATTTATTCCTTGATTTTTTCATAGTTTATATTCCAGTTTTTAGGCATTCCATAAAACCATAACCCTTGTTCAGTAATGCTGAATAGCATTTCTGCCTTAGATTGAAAACTGCTAAAATACAGAGGACATGAGGGAAGGGGAGAAGCTGTTGACAGACCTACATATATAAAGAAAAAATTTCTGCTCTCAGGGTAAAGCTATAAACATTAATTAATGCTCAACCCTTTCAGTCATTAGTATGTGCAGGACCTCCAGAACCCCTCTCCTGTATCTCCATAGCATTTATCCTCTGGTTAGAAAGAAATTGCCATTATATTAAGGTAGGGGGGAAAAAAACCCCCAGGGCTTCTACTCATAATCAAAAAGACAACCACAACGACATAATGCACTAGAGTGGGGCAGCTCAGTTTGACTGTTGATAATGGGTCACTCTGCCACTACACCTACCTTAGAACACAACAAATATCTGATGGCGAAATGGCAGAGAGCAAACACTACCAGGAACTCAGCCTTTATCTGAGGAGATGGTCAATAATTTTTCAAAATCATTAAGCAATAAAACTGCCTGTTTAGTATTCGCAGTGTCAGAAAAGCCACTTGTACAAAGGAATAATTAATCTCTGCACAGATTAAACCATATGACCATATCTTCTAGCCAGAGGTCCACATTAAACCACAGCAATTCACACAGACTTCAATGAAAGTTGCACTAAGCCAGTAGAACTGGCCAAAACCAAAAGCAAATAGCAAGACACAGCTTAAGAAGAAAACAAGTTTTGATGTCTCACACATACTTCTAATGTACATTTACATGAAGAGAATTTATAACATATCCTCTGTGAGTCCAGAACCAGTGATGTTTGTATGATGGCTTTGAGGAGAGACAGACAAAACTGACTTGTTAGACTTCATATTGCAGAGTTTCCAGGCCTGCCAGTTTATCTAGCAATGAATTTATTTCTTTTTTTAGAGAGTCACATGCATACACAAGTTTGAAGGTAAATTCTCATTGCACTACTCCTTTCCTTTTCCTAGAAATTCACTGCTGGTTTAGTGCCCTTTCTTGGCTCCGTTTCAAGGGTTCAGGAGAACATAACTCCCTACCAGGACTAAGACAAAGACAGCAAGTCATGGCTTCATTAATAAAGACAGCATCACATAAATAAGTATTAGAAAAAAGGTTACAGTTTAATGGACTGTGAATTCTGCCCATGTTACCTTCCAATACCTAAACCTTCAGTCATTTGTGAGAAAAGAAAAAAAAAGAAAAGGCAGAGGAGGGACAGAAAACCTAGAATAGAATAAACCTGAACAGAGCTAAGTATTAAGAAACAGACATGCTGTTTAATCAAACACTGTGTGCTTCTATCCTACTTTCATATCTGTAACATGCCACTCACTTATCAGCTGAGGACATCTGAAGGGATCTGAGAGATCCTTCAGGCTGGGTGCTGTGCTGAGAAACTAGAGTGGGAATCTCATTAGGGGCTCTGGCATGAAATGTTAAACTAAGGTTTCTGTCCGTGTCTGCATGAATGTTCAGCATAGCTTGGCACTTTAAAAAGGAAAGTGGAGAGGATATGCCAGAGTCCTGGCCAACATTCTCCTTCAATGCAACAGGATCACAGCTCTTTCATGGGTCTGCACTATCACTACCAGGTGCAATCTGGAGAAAAAAAATATTCCACTGTTTTCTTTCTCCAGGCCTCCTTAAGTCCTCTTTCTCCAGTGCTTGTATCCCCTGTGCCTGCCTGGGGAAAGCTCTGCGCCTAATATTGAAGTTAAAATGCTAGAGAAGCTCATGCTGAAGTCACAGCTCCATTTTTCAGGGACACTCTTAGCATAGGTCTCACCTTCTACAGATTTTTCAATACAATCAGACTCTAAATAAAAAGCTGGTGATCCACTCAGATGACTATTTTAACCTCACCCTAATTTCAAAGGTGCAGCAGGTACAGTGCCATCACAGTTACCACCACAAACCTCAGCCAAACCTTCTGGGGAAACCTGAGGTCGCAATAAACTATGTGTACATAACAGACAATCCCCTCATTTTTCAGAGGCTTGTGATGTTTAGATTAGGTTTTAGTTGCTTTACATAAGTGCCTGTTAGACTGTTTCAAAACTCATTTTTTGTTTGCTCAAATAACATTATTTTGCTTCTCTTGGCATGCCTTCTTCCCTACCTTCTCCTGCTATGTCAAAATCCCTGATTTGCTTCTAGCTCCCTCCCTTCAGAGAGAAGCTGTGCTGAGTCAGATGAGGTCACTGATGTAAGGAGTGACATTTAAACAAAATACGTATTCCAGGAGCAGGGTGACATTTTCTCTACACATATCAAACCAGAGAATTGTCCAGAGCTCACCAGGTCCACCCCCCTGCCCCGAGTTATTCCCAGCTGACTGATGGGAGCAGTTGGGAGGGAGCTGGATGGGTACCAGGCTCTGTGGCAGAGGACAGTGCCACCACCTCCAGCAAATGCCTCTGAGCCTGAGCAGAGCTGTCCTTCCACAGCTGCATCAGAGATGTTACACTAGCGGAAACAATCCCCATGTGCTGGGAGACTGTGATGTACGTATTACAGTGAACTGACTTCAGCAAAGCTGCGACTGCATGCTTGGGAGTGCATAGCCATGAAGTGAATGAAATAAAACCCACGAGTGTGAATGCTAAATAAAGGTGGGAGGAAACAAGTAATGGAAATTCCAGTTGTTAAAGTTGCTACTACTTCATAAAGCTGGATGCATTACTCATGGGTTATATTTTAGCTGTAGTGGTAGATGGGCACATAGAGGAGCCTTGAATTACTGTTACTGCAGCAACGTGGGATACCTTTTGTATCATTAAGGATTTCAGAAGCAGATTGCATGAGAGTTTGACTTCTGATCTGCAATGCATCTCTGGCTCATAAAAAGATGCACACAAGGTCATGGTTTATGTTTTCCTTTAAGCAAGTGAAAGACTTGTGCCACAGAGGAATAAACTATAATTTCATCTTTGATAAAAAGATCTTCAACAAGTTGGATAGACATTCCTTTAGGAAAAAAAACCCCACAACAAAACAAACAAACAAAAACCCCAAAAAACCCAAAAGAAACCAACCAAACAAAAACCCCCCAAACAGACTAAAAGATTGTCTGCCTTTATTTTAGTCTCCCTCACCTGAGGGAGTGGCAGTATGAGAAGGCAGCATTCAGCTTTGTAACAAACATGCCTTTTTTGTCGCATGGATTCCTGCACTATCCTAAGCATGACTATCTACAGTCTTTCAGAAGAGTGGAAAAGCAAGGAGAATGGAGCCTTTGAAGAAACTCTCACTAGACACATGCATGAAGAAAACCTGAGCTTTGAACCAGTTGTCCAACACGTGCAATACTAGAGTTTTCAAAAATTTTGAATTAACCCAACATTAATTATTATTTCATATGGAATCAACAGCTGTATTTGGGGAAAGATCTTCGTTGTGATCCACAGGATAAAACAGTACATATTTACTATATAGTGGCTAAGCAGTGCTAAAGAATTTGAAACTGACACTTTAGAAAAGTTAAAAATTTTTAGCTCTGAATTCCTACCTTGCCAATGTCAAACTGAATATAAAACTAATTACCAAGAACAAAGATTTTTTCCCCACAAGTTCAGCACAAGTTCAGTATTGCTTCCAAAGTAAGGCTATTCTACAATGCAAAAGAACTCATTGCAATCTCCTTTCCTCCACTGCTGAGCTCTGAACTAAGTTGAGCTAATCCTACTTTTACTTCCATGTATTGCTTTGTTTCACCTATTACATCAAAATGCTTCAATTCTCACTGAACTCAGTATTTCTGAGTTCCTTTTAGCCCCTTTATCAAGTTGCCCTAAGTCCTGTATTTTGAGCTTTCTTAAGAAGCTAAATTTTCTATCACACAGCTTCACATTCTAGTTTGTCGATACATTTCTAATAATGTGCTTTGTGGGTTCCAACAAAAGCCAGTATTGCTGGAGAGATATACTAGAGGAATATAATGACAGAATACTATCTCCCTGCTCTGTAATACAATGCCTCCAGAAATGCAGCTCAAAAGTTTCCTGTTTGGCTGTTTGCTGCTCCCAGTATCACTTTACCAAGTAATCAAATTTGCTGTTTCCTCTCCCTCTAGATCCATCACCAAGACTACTTTCACCTTTACAAAAAAAAATCATATTTCACACTTTTTCTCCCACTACAATGGCCTTGTTTTCCTGCATGAGGTCTTTACCACAAAAGATTTGCACACAATCCAGTTTAGTCAGAATCGATCTTTAAAAGTTTTGAAACATTTTTAGTAGCTATGCTAAGCTGGAAACCTGTGGAGAGAAACACTCCCAAGGGAAGTTAATAGGAAGATACCTGTCCAGACTGTTTACAAATATGTGTTTGTTACTAAACTCTTGCTTTACCAGCTTTCTGTCATTGTTTTTAAAGGCACTCACTATACTATGTAATACTTAGCACTTCTATGGCACTTACCTTCCTAAGATAATAACTTTTTTTTTGTAAAGAAACGCCTGTTGTTTTAACCATATCCTGTTTCCACAGTGCTTAGGTGTTACAACCCAGTTGGAAATTGTAACCAGGCTCTTTTAAATTGATTGCTCTGAAGGCGAGCGAGGCTCGGGCGCGCAACTCCTCATGTTGGGTCTCAGATAGTGGCTTTAGTGAGGGAACAGAGGAAAAGGGCAGGCTAGAACTAGAAAAAAAATAAAAATTACCACCACCAGTAGGAAGGACTTCGGAGGGGGGAACCAGGTGCCAGCAGGACGGGGAGGCGAGGAGAGGCAGGCAGGGCGAGGGACGATGGAGAGGCAGGCGGGATGAAGGGTGATGGAGCAGGCAGGGCGAGGGACGATGGACGATGGACGATGGAGAGGCAGGCGGGACGAAGGACGACGAGGAGCGGGGCCAGCAGGCAGGCTCAGGCCCGGGTGAGGCCCAGACGGAGAGCGCTGGCCCCGGGCCCGCCTCACAGACCCCGTGCCGGGCCAGCTCTGCGCAGCCGGGCCTCGGGCGGGCTCCGCAGAAATGTCACCCTTGTGCCGCGGCTCTGGGGGCAGTGACACCGTGAGGGCTCCCCACACGTCGGCCGCGGCCCAGGAGCGTGTGCCAGGTGGGTGCGGGCAGCCCTGCCCCGCAGGGAGAGCCGGGCCGGGCCCGCCATGCCGTGAGGGCACCGGGCACGGGGGGGGGATTGCTGCTGTGGGGGAACCTGAGGGGAGACTGGCTCTGCTGGGGGGTGCTTGTCCGGATTCCAAATAACTCCGCCTCGGGGGTTCAAACTGCCTCGGTACCGCTTGTGGTACTTCTGGGAGGGTGATTAATTAGTGCCCTGGTCAGTGTGAAAACATTCCAGCCAGTCACAGACAGCGGTCTCTTACATGAGGTTACCAGTTTTTGTGACAAAATGAGCGGACAATCGCGACTGGATTAAAATGCAGGGCTCAGTTTCTAATACAGATGCCGGAAGCAGAAAAAGCAGGTTGCAAAATGCGCAGTCGTTGAGTTTTCACTGGTTTTTTCCCAACTCTGGGCTGAAACCGGGAGAGTTGACAGCAGTCCTGGGACCACTGTAATCTGTGCCTTGCCGCGGGGGATCCCAATTGACTGTTTTCCCTCAGAAAGGGGAAAGCAGCGAATGAAACCCCCCCAAAGAACCCCAGCAGACCCAAGGACAGCTAAAGAGGCTGTGTGCAGGTCGCACGGACCGGGGCCGAGCCCTGACAGGGAGGTCACAGGGCGCCCGAGAGCCTGGCTCGTTTCCCGACAGCCGAGCTCTGGCTTAGGGGAAGGATCCTGTGCCACCGGTGTCATTTGGCCACGGCACATTCCTCGGGGATCACCACACCAGCACTGATGCAGCGGTGTGCCCGCACACACACAGGGGTGCACGGTAACTCGGCAGCGCCCCAGACCCCTCCCCTGCTCACTTCTGCCTTCCCGGCGAGGGCTCCGCGCCGCGACATTCTCCACTACGGGCAGCACCCACCTTGCCCGAGTCCCGAGTAACCAGCCGGTCCCTCCGGGCCGCCCCCCTCTCCTCCTCCGCCTCCTCCTCCGCGCTGCCGCGAATGCCGCACCCGCGGACATCGCCCCGCTGGAATGGCGGCGGGAGCGGGCAGGGACACGGGGCGCGGGGGAAGGCGGCGCTGGCGGGGCAGGAGCGGCCGCGGTCCTGCCCAAGCTCAGCACGGGCTCCCCAGCGTGTGCCTTAGTGCTGTGCGGGGTGGGAACCCGCAGCCTTCAGCCCCTTCGCTCACCGCCGGAACACGGGTGAAATCGGGGATTTCATTCATTGCCTCGCAAGGAAAGTGGAAGTGAGATTGTTTCCTCACACTGATTCACTGCTGTTGGTAGGTGATGGTCGTATTAATAGAGTGGAAAAGTTAAAACCACGGCACGAGAGGAGTCAAAGGGTTTGGAAAACAAAAAACGCAGAACGAGCCACATAAGTGCCCGCCAGGACACTGATACTGAGATAATTTAAGAGACTGAGCCTTGCGGTGCCTTCACATGGCTGCTGAGTGCTGTCAAGGACCGGGCATCCCGCTCCACACATCCCTCTATTCAGCAGCGCTATGTGGTGGTGTGTTTGTTTGTTTTTTTACGTTATGCTTCCCAAAGTATCCTCCAGAAACTCACCTGTTTTCTCAGTGCAATGACGGAGCCACTGCTTTATGAGCTTGTTAAAAATACACAAAGGGAAAGACTGTTCCCAAGCGTCAAAGCACGGGCAACGCGGGCGGTGCCCCGTCCGAGTCCCTCGGGATGTGCACGGGAGCGAGAATTCCCCGGGCCGGGAAGCCGGGGGTTTTGCTGTGCCAGGGCCGGGGTTTGGTGTGCCGGGGCCGGGGTTTCGTGTGCCGGGGCCGGGGTTTGGTGTGCCGGGAGCTGCCCCCCGTCAGCACCAGGGACAGGGCGGAGCCGAGCGGGTCCAGAGCCCGAAAGCGCCTCCCGGGTCGTGTGTGCGGCAGTAAATCCAGCACCGCTGGGATACATAACCATTTTGAGCACTTTCTCAGCTCCAGTCTACTCAAAATAATTCAAGTTTAATGTTTTTTGCCTTATGGAACCTAAAGTCTCTTTACTCTTTAAGTACTGACTGTGGTCTGATACACAGGATGCTCAGACCAGGTCAGGAAAACATAATCTAAATGAATTCTGTATTTATATTTGGCCAAAATTCATATGTATATGATAGTTGCAAAAATACTCCACTGACAAGTTGGCTTACATCCCTAAAGGAAACATTTTGCCTCTTGTCAAATGCCTGAATACTTTGCTTTCCATAGAGCATTAAGTTACCAATAATTACCACAAGACAATGCAGTTTATGGGAAGACAACATTCAAATAGAGCAGATCAGTTTTGCCACGGATTATAAAAGCAAAATCCTTGCAATTTATAACCTCCCCACCACCCTTACAAAATATGACAAAAGAGAAATAATGGGATGGTGGCTGTGAGAGGAAGAAAAGCATCCCACAGCATTGTGTGCAGTCAGTTTTATAGATCACCTACTTTTCAACAGCATATTAGATATCCCTTTTTCCAAAATTTGTTCATAGCTAAAATTATACATCTTATTAAGGAAAAAAGTGATTCTCTAATAAAGAAAGCAATTAGAAAATTGATTTTAAAATGGATGTCTGCAGCTACTGACACCTCAAGCCATGGAAATACCAAAGTATTTTATTTGTTTTAGAGTTGCTTCTTATTACAGTTGTCAGAACTATGAACCATTGCCCATTAGATTAGTCTTGAGGCAGCAATGAAACTGTATGGTAAAATATAAGAAATCTATTTATTTCAACTTTTTGTGTCTTCATTCACAAATGATGATACTAATGAACTCCAATGCTCATAGATACTTCTATATCTACCAATTAACAAATATAGTGGATATTTGCAGGGAGGAACTGTGCAATGGGGTGATTTTCAAGTAAGAGATTATTTGATCCTGAAGTATTAAACAGTATTAAACTTGTATTTTAAGTAATGTTTCAGAAATATGTTGCTTACCTATCAATGGACTTGGCATAGTTCGGTGAAACACCCTCAGGATTACCTATTAGTATGAAAAGCTGAAGGCTGAGACTACACTGGCCAGGCCATCCTGTGCAAACAATCCTATTTGCTTTCTGGAAAGTAGCTTACTAATAGATTTAGCTGTCTGTTTTCCTCAGTGACTCACTCAGTGTGATTTGCTTTTGACCCATGAGTTTCATTCCAGCCTGGGCAATTTCCTTTCCTGGGAAATTCAGTTATTCTGTCAAGGGCTAATTCTGGGGTTTCCACAAGTCTTTCTCCTAGTCTTTTTTCATTTTTTCTAATCACAGCCTTCTAATATCCCCAGCTGTTGCATTAGCTGTTCAGCCTCAGATCAGTCACAGAAACATTGTTTTCCTTGTAAATAGGAAATTTAATTTTTCACAAATTTCTGCAGTAAGGTTTCATTCAGCTTATGAGGATTTTAGTAAGCTGTCTGCACAGTTTATTTGCAGTAACTTTAAACTTGGATGGAAACTTAAAAGAATGATTGCTGCCCAACAGGTCTGACCTCCTTGGCTACCTAGGGGTTCCTCACCAATGATGGTGTTGGGAAAATTAGCATGTAAAGTACATCACTGCAGCACAAAGTATGGATGTGTTTTCTCCCAGGATAATGCTTTTGACATCTGATCTCATTCCCTGCCCAGCTGAAGGGGCAACAGTTCTGAGCTCAGAAATAAAGTAGCGGTGAGTGTGGCTTTCTGAGAGCTTTTCCGGAGTAACAGTTTGGTTTGGAGCGGCTGAGTGGGAGTTATTTCTCTGTGATGATGCTGATGTGACTGTTCAAACAGAGGTACTGACATTTAGAGGAGAGCAGACCTGGGCTGCATTCACACTGCCATTTACCCAAATTGTAACAGCTCCAGTAAATGAGGCTATTCCATTTGTGGTTCCCTATTGCTCAGCAGCTCTGAGTTTCACAGCCCTTTGCACGTGCTGTGTGAGGGGGCAGGAGATTCAGTGATCTGTTCCTTCTGTCATTGGCGAATGAACGGGCAATTTGCAAAACAACTCACAATTTTTACTTCACTTCTGACAAAAGACTGGAAGGAATTTCTTTAAAAGTAGGACTATAGATCTGTCCAGTCAACAGTCTGATTCACACAGCATTGTGTTCTGGCACTGGCAAAAAAGTTGCTAAAAGACTCTAATACTTTGGATCTCCAAAATTATTTTGGTTTGCAGAAATTTTACAGAAAATCTTTGGAAAATGTAGCAAGCACAGCTCAGATGAGAATCATATTTTTAGAGTGACTCTACTTTAGTAATTTTACTCTTGGAAGATAGAGATTCATTGTTCCCATTTGCAATCTTAGTACTTCTGCAGAGTTCCTAAATTTGTCCACATATAAAAGCAAACAAACATACGAACAAAACAATCAAAACGTCAACACAGACTTCAGTAAAACATTGTGAATTTCAACTCTAGAGTGTTGCTCAAACTTAAAAAAGAAGGCTATCCACGTGGTAACCTCTTTGGACTGTTCCTGTCCTTTCCCTGGGTATATTATTACCATAACATTCCTAGTACAGGGTGAAAACAGTTATGGCAGTAGGTAATTCAAGATGGACTGTCAACAGGATGAACCCCAGAGATGTTGCTTGACTTATAACCCTCGCTGCTTTCATACCTGGGACAAGTCCAGCCTCAAAGTGCACCAATTTTATACAGAAGAAAAGCTGGAATTCTCTCAAAGTGTAAAATTTTCACTTAGTTTGTCTAAATGAATGTTAGCCTCTTAATTCTAACTCACTGTTCAACTGTAAATATTCAGTTGTAGATGCACGCTATTTATATTGAAGGAAAAAGTGAATCTTTTGCCACGTGTTTCCCTTGATCTCTCCCTGCATGTCTCACCTGAAGGCTGACTAATCCATTAATGCATCTTTCTTAAAACAGCACTGCTAGTTTTCTGTTTGAGTGTGGAAAAAAGGCTACAGATTGCAACCTTGATGCTAAACTTTCCTAATTTTGCCTTGCAGCACTCCAAGATTAAAGAATATGCCCTTTTATAGGGGAACTTGGGCACTGCACTGAATTAGATTGCCAAGGTCACAGAGAGAGTTAATGCCATACTCTCACTCAGAACTGACTATCTTTGATACTTACCACAAGCAATGTCTGCTGAATATCCGTCTTGTTCAGTTTGATTACTTGGTGCCTTGATCTGATGATTTTGTTCAGTCGAGCCTATTGATCTATTGAAGCAGTTTTAAATCTGACATCTGAAGATGCAAAATGTAGGGACTAAGATCCCTGGTTGTATGTGGAAGTTGGAAAGATTGGCACTTTGTGGGTGCTGTCTTATGCGGTCCTTCAGTCTTGACTGGGAGCAGCCATTTATTCCACTAGTTCTCTCTTTGCAGACCCAGCCGTAGTGACCAATTGCTCAGCAGTTCTGCAGAGTTGCTTGAATGATCAGACCAAACACTTTCTGTTGTGACCCAAGCCCGAGTTTGTGCCCCTTGGAGGGGCAGAGCTTGCCTGTTAACTCCAGCACTGCTCGCTGTTGCCTTTGCCAGCAGCTTGCCCTGTGAACAGCTGCTGTGGTACAAAAGGCCAAAGGGAAGCGCCTCGGTTTTGCCCCAATCCTGTCACACCTCCAAGTCACTGGAACATATCCAAGTGCATGGTAAACTACAGGCAGTCTCTCAACTGCAGAACAGGCTGTACAGTTGACTTTAACTGAAACGTGAATCATCTCAGTCCCAAATTATTTTAATCCAATCAGTCATCTCTGTTAAAGGGTGTAAAGAGACAGCAAAGCAAAGGAGAGTGGCTGCCAAGCAGAGGATACAGGACACAAATAAATCTGCTAAGATGAGATGAAATATGAACTAATAACGATTTATTCCAAATGCTGCAAGGGTTACAGTGTGAACCACTTGTAGAGATATTCAGGTGAGATGAATTTTGTAGGCTTTCCCCTGAATGATTTTTACAGTCTCGGCAGAGGTGAAGGGAAGGCAAAGCTGTTAGTTACGCAGGGAGTACACACAAGGGTTTTGAAGTGCTCACAAACAAATTCTGCCTAATTAATATATGCTTTACAAGTCTCTTGTAAGTAGATGAGCACGAACAGCTGTAGTTCTTTTTATAGATACAAACTAATCTCTAATACATGTTGGAGTTGAAGGATGTAGAGAACAACATGCTGTGGATTCGTAAAGCTTTTCTAGCCATGGAAGTATTCTTTTTATACTCTCTAAAAGTGGAAGGGAATGCAGAAGAGTGCAGAGTATAATCTTTAAGAATACTGCTTGGAACAAAATCATGACAGGAACAAAGGATCTAGCTATTACTGACACATACCATGCACTCCTTGTTAACACACAAAACAGCATGTGTGAGGTTTGACCTATTTTCTTGACAGGTTCAGTCTTTTGTGACCCATATGAAATAGGCAGCATTTGCTAATGTTTCTTCCCATTTTTCACTAGTGTCAATGGCCTTCATGACAAAGGAAGAATTACATGCTTCATGATTTTAAATAATTTTAAAAGCCTAAGCAGTAAGTCATAATAGAATTCCTTAGACATGATGAATATCTTTGAACATACTTCCTGTTTGAAGATATTTTGTCTCTTCTTTCTCCTTATTGCTGGCTGTATATATTATCAGTTTAATATTGTCCTCTGCTGGGAGACAATATCCGGCTGTGGTAGGTGAAGGGAGAAACTGTAATAGCTCCTTTCCATTTCTAACGTCTATGTTTTTATTTACATAAAAACATGGTGGATTTTGAACAGTGTGTTTTTTTTGGCAGTTTATTACCAGCCAGAATGCCCCACTATTCCATGATCTAATACTGATCTGCTGCAGAAATCATCACCACCTTCATTTTTAGTTTTAATAACCTTTCTTTTAATAAACCTCAGTTTGCAGTAAGTTTCCAAAAGTATGCTTCAAAACAATGCCCCAAATCTTTTGGAACCCACTGATTTACGTTTTTTTCCCTCAAGGTAATAAACTGGTTACATTTTTATTGATTTTATGGCTTTTTCTGATGTGACATAGCAAATACTGCTGTTTAGAGAAGGGAAAAATGAAAATGCCTAAGTAGGGATGGTTTGGATTCCACACATCTCTAGAACAACTATTTTTGGGGAACTAACCCTTCTACTCCCAAGATTTACTTGAGAAAAACACATCTAAATGTAAACCACTTTGAAGTATCAGAAGGCAGATCCCAGAGCCTCTGGAGAGATTAGCTAAGACTGGGTTAAACTGGCATCTTAAGCCACTGTTGGAAAAAGAAGCCAAGGACGGAAAGGAACATCACTTGGTCCTCAAGTGTTATTCTTTTCTCTTTCCTCAGTCTCAGAAATTAAAATAAAGATCTGAGACTTCAAATTACCACTCTAGTGCATTGCCTTTCCATTGGATTGTAGAAGAAAATGGGGTAAATATGTCATTAGTGAGAGAAGGAGCACTGTGTGATTAAGTTTTCATTTGGTTGAGAAACTTCACAATAACAAAAACCATCTTCAGGAAATAATGTACATTTTCCCCCAAATCTCTCAGCTTTACTTCTGTAATACCTTTGAAGTTAAACTGAACTAAGTGAACAAAGGCCAGTTTTTAGGATTGTATTTCCCTTTACTCTCAAGATAATCCTAGGAGGCTTCTAGGTAAGGTCTGTGTAGTGGTGGAATATACCTGAGCAGAGTAAAATCCAGATGAAAGAAATGTTTCATGAGCTGCATAAAGAAACAAAAATAGAATGTGACTCAGATCAAGACGTGAACCACTGGAGAGAGTTCTGATGCTGAAAAGATCACTCCTCATGCTTTTATCCTTGCTTGGCTCGTGTTGTGTCTTTGTAGGGGCATTTCAGAGCAATGTAGGAAGGTATTCTGGATTCAGCCAGTCCACAGCAGTTTCAGAGCTACTGGCTAGGATGATATTTTCTCTTGCACCACTCACTTAACTGTTGGACTTCTTGTTTTACTTGTTGGTCTTAGGGTACAGGAACCCAGAGTTGTATCTAGAAGGCAGCTCTACTCCTCGGACATTGCTGCATGTTACTGTAATGCTGGGTATCTGAGCTGCCAGTGATCCATAACGAGGCACTCCTTTCCTTTGTCCAATACTGTTCAGGCTCTCACCCTCCTAAAAGATGCAAAGATTTAAAAGAGATGGAAAGCATGAACATCTGCAAGGAGATCACATTGCATCATCTATGAAAAAGGGGCATATATTTAGATAAGCATTCTGCTGATTCCCATGACTACCTCAAAATCAACTTAAGTGGAGGAAAAAGTAGATCTGAACGTTTTTTAAAAAAAAATTTCATGAATAACTTATAAGAAAAAAACTGTTAAACAAGTTAATATACTAAGGCACAGACTTTTCATTTGCTACTTAAGAGCTGTTCTACTTTGAAGAAAGACCAGGCTCATGAAAGCACATTCAGCTATGAACAAAAGTGCTATGAATATGCTTAGATAGCCTATGAATTCAATCAAGTAAGGAGTTCCTCCATAAAGAGGGAATGTTTAGGTTCATTGGGGCAAGAGGTAATGTAAAATGTAGTGATAACAGTATGGATAGTTTGAAGGGGGAAGCAAACTGCATAACGAGATGAAAACAGGAAATGAGGGAAAGATTAATTAGCATTTTTTGACAATAAGCAGTGTTAGCTGTCGCTTGCACAGGACCGGGAAATCAGTCAGGATGAGGCTAGCAATTGTTCTTTAGGATCACTGCTAACAATAAAAAGATAATTTAAGACGGTTGTATTACATTGGTGTTAATACTGCAAAGATAAAACTGCCTTGTTTTCACTTGCCAGCTCTTTGCTCTTACTTATCTGTTAAGAATTAAGTCAAGTTGGCTCACTTGTGATAGATGTCAAATTTTTTTACACATGTGCCATAATTGTTTTAGATGGAAGAAGAAACAGACACTAGAACAACATCTTACTGTAAAAGTGACATGGCATGTTTCAAAAACTGACCTTGATTTCTTCCAAGTTGCATGTTTTAGATGTTTTCTGCAACCCAAACCAGAAAACATTAAATAGTTAACTTTATATAGCAATACTTGCCACAGGACTAGGGCTGTCTCAGAGGTACAGCCATCAGAATGGCTATCTCAGATTAGTGTGTGTATTATTCATAGAAAGGTGGTACAAAATTAATGCTTCCATGCTCCACTAAAGAAGTCACAGACCTCATCAGAGGACTTACTAAATTCAAGAAAATATTCAGGTTCCTTCAAGAAGTCGGACTTAGGGAGAATCCTGTAGTACACGTGTTCTGCTTAGTTTCAGCAATGATCTACCCTTTGTGGTCATGTTTTCTGCATTCTGCTGGGAATATTGTGTGGTATTTGCATCTCAAAAAATAGCTTAATTAGTGCTCAGGGACTGTCATTAGTTTTTATTCCCTCAGTTAGTTAGATGCATGCTAAATATTAAAATAATAGTTCTTACAGTAGGTGTAGCCATGTACTCTGTGTTATTCAGTTCCACCATCAGTACGTCATCAGCATCTACTGCTGTCTGAAAAATGAACACAGATAAGAAAGACATAAATGCCATATGGGTATGTCTCAATATTTTACATATGGAAAATGTAAAGTATAGGGAAAAAAGGAGAGCAGAGGACTGACTGAAAATACGCTAAAATAGCCTTTTTACATCTTACTGTAAGTGCTCATTTGATGGCAAATGGCAAGACAACAGAAAGATTGGCCAAGTAATTTGGACAGTGAAAGACCTATATTACTAAATACACACCTAAACCCAAACACAAGCCAACATTCCATTCAGATGCCAAGCTCTCTAAAACAGCACCAGAAATGCAACAAAGACAGCTCAGTAATGAACCAGGGTGGGAAGAAAAAACTGATGACCTTTTACAGCCTCTAAGTCATTACTCATTGTGGTAACTCATAGGTTGTCTACATCTTCCTGGCAGAAACCTTCATGATTAATTATGGTACAGTGTGCAGGTTTGTTAACTTGCTGGTTGTCAGAGAATGTAGGTATTATGTAGGCACTGTATTACCTTGTCACAAATCCCAGAATCTTGGCTCTTCCGTTTGGGCTTGGCTCTTATGTCACTAGTTTGAATTGTGTCTTTACCCGTTTCGTAGGAAATCCGTCTGCTGGCAAGTCTGGAGAGCATACTGGGGGTATCAGTTTCTGTTTCAGTACAGGCCTAAAGTGAATACAGCAAAAACAATCACTCTGCATTCCTTAGGCTTTCATGCAATTTGCCCCATGAGAGTCAGTTTTACCAACATGGAAATTGTAAAGGAATCAGGCATTGCATAAAAGACATTTCACAAAAGTTCTGCCATATATGACTTCATAAAATATTTGCTTATAAGAAGTACAAACAAAACTATCTTTTTTTTTTTTTTTTCTCCACAGGATGCACTGCAAAATTTCAAAGAAAATAGTGTTTCATTACAATCTATTGTTGAAACTTCTCCAATGCATCTTGTAGCTCCAAGGAGACAGTGTTTCCACAGTAGCACCCAAATAGGAAGCACAGGTGTTTGGAGGAATTAGGGCCAAAGTTTCCAAAGTGGCTCAGGTAGAAGCAGCAATAAATACTAAGAAATGTCTCAGGACTGCAGAAGCAGTTCTTTAGAAACAGTCTGTTTCGTGAAGGAGCCCTGGTTTTATAAACTTTGTTCCAATTAATGGGAAAACACACACACACACACACACAAAGCATAAAGATAATTTATCAGCTTTCAGTTTGATGATCAGCTTTGACATAAAACACAAGGCAGCATATGTACTGCCTTTTTGTCTCGTGAGTGTATGTCTAGAAATTTTAGAGCTTAATTGAGACACATATGGTGCAAAAAACCCCAAAAATAAATTATCAGTGTGCATTGAAGCAATTTTGTTTGCTCAAACTTGAGTCTTTCTTTCTGCTCTGTACTTCAGCTAAGCTGATATTACTTACCAATAAATTAGAGTAGTCTATGGCCAGATCAAATGGTTAAAGGAAATATATATTCTTGTCAGAAAATCTCAGCTCTATCAGTGTTCCCAACAAGACTCAGAATAATTTCAGGCTTACAGAAAATTCCAGAGTGAAGCATGCCAGTTCTGGGGAATTTTTGTTCTCCATTCCACTGTTTTACTTCAAGTATTACGAGTTGCTTTCCTGAGCAAATTGTATTGTTTGTGTGGTTCCCCTTCCCCAGCACTGACAGTAGTACAAGAACACACAGTCTTACTGAAGGAATCTGTAGTTTTTTTAAGAATCAGGATTCACAGTTTAGGAGATGCAATAAAAAAATGTTCCCTTTCTATTAGGCAGTTTTAAAACCTTTCACCTGAATGGTGCCTACTAGGCCATTTCATTTTGGTTGGACCAAGAAGTCAAAAGATTAGAGAGTGCAAAGAAATTGAGGTGTCACTGTTGGAAATAACTCAGAATTCAGCGCTTGTCTGGATCAGGTGCAATTATTATTTTGACTGCAGAAAAGAATCCCCAAGAAAATAATGTAGTTGCATATGTTTAGAAATTTTGTTTAAAACAGTTACAATAAACTAATGAATGAGGTTAGTTACTTAGCAATGTAAATTTGGGTTGCAGGAAAGAGCCCGGGAAGCCAAATATCTGCCTTGTTCTCAGCTGCTGTGCAAAACATTTGGTTTCGCTTACACTGGCAGCAGCAAGCTGCTGAGGTCTCCTGTGAGAAAGATTCTGTCATGGATTTACTGATTTGTCTAAATCTGATGATGAATATGTTTCCAAATACAACGCACTTTCAGAAAGCATGATCTGTTTCATTACAACCTTGCTTTCACTAGAGACTATCCTGTGATTAGTTTCTTTTCTGTGTGTCCACACTGCAAATCTGTGGTCAGACAACTACAGCCTGGAAGTATGGCCAGGCTTCCAAGGGTGCTCTGACTCTAAGCTTCCCTTACTATCTAAAATTCCTGTTGTTCCATCTTTCCACTCTTCCTTCACTACCACCAACCATCAAGAAAACAGTGATCTACATTTTTTACACTGCATCCCTGTGTCTTTTATTTCACTTTGTCCCTCCACTTTCTCTGGAGCTCTTTTAGTGAGCACTGTGATGCGTTTCACCTAGAGAATCTACCACTTGGAAGGACTCTATATGAAAATGTATTACTTTGCAATTAAAAAATGGGTATTTGGGAAGTGTTTCCCTTACTGATTCACTGTCAGAGAGAGAAGACGGTCGCCTTTTTCCTTTCTGCAGCCCACTTATCTCAGAAGACTGGCTGGTTACGGTGGCTCGTCTGGAGGAGTAATAACTGCTGAAAGACTGTGAGTCTTTAGGAGAAACTCTCAGTAGGGATCCAAGGCAAGGAATGTGTGTTGCAATTGCTCTTCTAATGGATAAGAGGTAGAATCAGTCAGATTTTTTCTGTTAGCAAAAAAAATCAGTCATAAACAATGCATTTATTCAGAAAGAGGAACTAATGCTGCATGGACTGGAAAATTACTAGGTACAAAAAGAGTTTTCCAGATATCTGATATCTCATCTACAGTCACCCTCCAAGATCACTTATTCACAGTGCTCTGTTCTGCAGAACTCAAATTTATTGTTTGGCAGGGATAAGGGCATTAAAATGGAGTCTTGGAAGTGAAGGAAGCTATTAAAATGATCTTTTATCTGCTTTCAGCTTAATCAGGGCAAAAATAAAATTCTGTCCCTTTAAACTGAACCTCGCAGAAGTACCGCATAATGAATTACTTTAATCTTCCCCTAAGCAGCTATTCTAGCTTCCTCCTACACATCTGTTTGCTGGCTATCTCTACAGTTGTACAAAATGTGTAGTTATATTACAGTATTACTTTGCTCGTATGCAGCGTAAGGAAACTTGCCTAGCTTTCCTCTTCCTGTCTGTCTCTCTCATGAAGAGAGTTAAAAAATTTACGATGCTTTCCTTTGAGGTAGGAAGGTTTCCCTCTTTTATCATGTAATGGGTAAATACAGATCAGTATCCATAAACATTTCTAACTCCCATCTGCAGAGTAATTTGGTTAAGTACAAATTCCACTGGCATATATATGGCATTGAGAAGTTTCCTTGGGGAAGGAGAGGCTGTCCTACAGAGTTAAAATGAGCAGGTGAGGGAGTGTTCTGGTACTAGTCCTAAAAGTGACAAAGTTACTCTCAGATTTTCTTTGCTATATTAAACATAGCTTAGAAGACTGAACTTACCTGTATTTGGGGTGAGTGATGGCATAAATGATGGGGTTATGGATGACAGAAGCTTTGGCAATCACAGCTGGTATGGAGTTCATGAAGGGTGTTAGGGCATGGGAATACCTAGGGTAATGCAAACACATTATATATTTAGTGTTGAGTTATGCATAGTCTATGCAGTTAGACATGGACAAGACAATGCTTATTAGTCCTGCAGAGAGAGGAAAAGGGGAGTTCTGCCCCCAGTCAGTGAGAGAACAAATTTTACATCCTTTGCCTGCAAAGATCAACATCAGTCTAATGGTGTTTCTGAGACATATGATTTTCTTGGGGCTTCTCTTGCAGCATTTCACAACTGTGACTCAGGGTGATGGTAATTCCCATGTCATTCAGCCCCGAAGAAGTGAATGTGCACTCATCAGCCTTGTATTCCTATAAGGTTCCAAACTCGGCAGATACACTTGCTGAGTAATATGTCACTGAAGAGGTGTGCAGAATGAGGCACTATAGGGAAAGATAACTGATAAATCTATTTCTAGTCAAACATTTTTGTGTTTTTTGTTTGGTTGGTTGTTTTTGGTTTTTTTGCCTGATGAGCTAAAAGCTGAAGGGAAAGTATTTTTCTGAACTAAACAGTGAAGGGAAATTATTTTCAGGTGTCTTATGTTACACTCCTCTGTTACTGTGACCATGCATGTTATCCAAGGCTAGCAGAATTACGATTGTTGTCTATCTGCCATGCTGCTATCAGCCAGTTAATTTCTGAATAGAGCTCGAGGTAGTCCATAAGTCTTGGTCAGAAGAAAGTCAATATAACAGCTCAGAGCAAAATAACAGTAACATTTCATAGGCAGGTAAATCCCCCATAGACCTTTTGAAGGCCTCTTCCTGCAATGGTAGAGTGAAGAATATGTTGTTGCTCTGTCAGATGAGTTGTCTTTAGTCCAAGACTGTAGCCACAGACTCCATGTCTGCCTCCCAGATGTAGCATGCAGTGATTTTATCCGAGTTTGTGTAACAAAACTTCACAGGAGGCGTCCAGGCTCAGTCTATTAATGTCTGAAGATTTATAAATTGTCCATTTGTTCAGATTTTTTTGAGTGTGAGACATGGAGCAGAAGTCAAGTTCAGCAGGCACTTGATCCTCCTAAGGTAGATTTGATTCTCCTAAGGCAGGTGCTGAACCATACAGGACAGCCTGACAGTTTTATGTAGCTAAAATGGTTAGCTTAAAGCACCTCCTGATTTAATTTTTTTCCCCAACGTCTCTTAGAGTACTGCAAGGTATCTGTTCTGCATTTGTGTCTCCTTGCCCTTCCTCTGCGTCTGACCGGTCACATATCAGTGGTGCATGTCCAGTACCTAAGTCCCCCTTTGACAGGAAATGCTTTGACACTAGCCCACATCCTAAAGATTTGCATTTCTGAGTGAGGAGCGTGTTTACCTTCATGGAGAAAATGTTTGCTGCTGCTTGGAATTGCCCTTCTAGATATAAAGGGAGAGAACACTTTTCTCTCAGTACTTTTTCTTCTTAAGCTTAAGATTTTAAGAAGATTTTAGAAGTGCTCTCTTTAGGAAACTGTCTCCCTAAGCTATTTTACTCAATTTTAGGAAAACCTACTTTTTATTTCTGACTCAAAAAATACAAAGAGAAGTGTTTGGTACTGTCATAGGAATCCTCCACTTGTGGTTTTGCAGGTGATGAGCTTTCCTAAAGCAGATAGTTACATACATTTTAGAGAGGCTAAACTGAAGCACAGCAAAATTCACCTGTTAACGTGGGACAAATAAACCACAAAGAGCCAAGGCATCTGAACTCCCAGTCTATTACTTGTGCCTGGACTGTACTAACTATAATCTGGTGTCAAGCTATGTGCAGACACTGTTTAAATATTGTCATGCTTCTGTTGAAATTACTGTATAAAATGCTGACAATTAAATATATGAACATGCTTTGATGATTTATATTTACGATCTTTTATATCCAGCATCAAAAAGCTCCCAATGCAAGTGTGTACTAATTTTGAACTTGCTCATACATGTAAGGAATTTCAGCAGTTTGATGTAACATGAGAAAATGAATAGACTTTTGTAAGTAAAAGAGGTGGAGAAAGAAAAGAGAATAAACCCCTGGGTGGATCTTTTTGGGGCCCTTTATTTTGGTGCTAAATAAAGTTCAGATAGTTCAGGTATCCTAGCATAGAGAATCTGCATTCAGAAGTCTTCAGCGTGGTAGTTTATGTTGCCAGTAATAACATTCCCGTTTTCTTTCTTTTTTTTTTCCTTTTTAACTTTTCTTAAAGTCAAACTAAGAAAAAAATCACAGTCAGCATGTGCCCCATTTGTTAAATATCACTCCTAAATATGTGAATTTTTTGGATACACTTCAGATATTAAACTTGACAAGTGGCTTTGACTTTCATCTTTCTTTTACAATTCCATATCTTTGCTTTCACTGAATATTCCTTTGCTGATACATTTATAATTACCCAGCAAAAGCTACCAGAGCAACAACAGAGTACGGTGACCAGGAAATGACAAAAAATGAGATGACAATCAGTGCAATTTTGGCCATCTTCCACTCGTTTTTCATCCTCTTATACTGTTTCTGGAACTCTTTATTTCCATGTTTGCACCCAAATGTCTGAATAGACCTGGAGGAAACAAACATACAACAGCAAAAAACAAAGGTAGGGAATTGAGCAAGTAGCTTCATAAAGTGCGGCAACAATTACTCTTCTGCTGTTTTAGGCTAAAATTCATGCCCTTTTAATGCATGCAAATGTATGGGACCAGTCCTTCACAGTTCAATGCATTTCTGTTGCACTAATCAGTGGCAAAATTCCCAAGTGCTTCAGTGAAGAAAACAGTCCTGTACCAGAAGAATTTCCACAGAGAACAGGTGTTCAAGCCAGTTGCACGGCACCGTCAGACAGTTAGAGGAGTCTTTGCTTCCCTGGGTCTGGATTTGCTCCCTGGCTGTCACTTTGTGCTTCTGAGCTAAGTGACCAGGTATGCTGGTACAGACAGGACAGACTCCCACGGGTTACACGTGTAGTGCCAGGCTGGCCTTTATTTTTAAGGCTGAAGTTTTTTTGTTCCAGAGACCCGTGATTAAATGTTTTATCTCCTCGTCACCCTTTGTCAAACATGGAATTTGTAGTTCAATTCCATCTATTTTTCTGTGGAATAGTTATTGATACACTGTTGTTAGGTGGCTCTGATGTCCCTTTTGTATTTCTTATGGTTGGTTAATTTCTGTACCCTTTTCCAGGTCATTAGATAATATCCTGAACAGCTCTGGCTTAAATTCAGGAATGGCATTTCTAAGCATCATGCTTCTTACCATGTTGACTATCGACAGAATTCTGCTTTGGTTTTCTGTCTCAGTTGTTCATACAAAATAAAAGTGAAAAACTTACTTTTTTTTTTTCCTTTTCTTTCTCTCTGTGGTTTTAAGAAATAAACAGTCACTTAAACAGAAGGACAGAAATTGAAGAATATTGGCTACTTACTTGTTTGCCTTCTTGATAGCCTCATATATAAAGACATAGCTGTATATGATAGCAATCAAAGGAATGAAAAAGACAAAGCAGAAAAGCAGCATCGTGTAGGCACGGACTGATGGTGTGAAAGTCATGTAGTCCCAGGAACAGGAAGTCAGCAGACCCTCAGGAACATATGCACCTAGAAAGAAAGACAGGAGAGGGTATAAACCAGGAAGTCATTCTTATTCTGAGTGCTGAATTTAGAGAAAGATACTCAGAATAACATGGTAGTTAGTCCTATTCTCTGAAAGGCAAAAAGTTAAAAAGAAAAACAGTGCTACATCTAAAGCACCTGTCTATTTTCTTGTACTCTGTTGTCATATTGTATTTGTCTTTAGCAGTCTAAGGCTTCCGAAAACTGAATAATTTTGCTTCCATTCTTGAATATTGTTTAAAGCTTACCATAGTCAAAGGGTATCTTTCCAAATAGTTACTGGGTCTTGGGCCAGACCTGTATTTTTTTTTCAACTCTCTCCATTTCCTGTCAGATTGCTGTCTTCCTGAGGAGAGAAACCAATTGCTATAGCTACCACTTTTTTAAGCTTGTGCAACTAAAAGAAATTTACTGGGCAAAGGAGAAAGATTAATTGTGCAGATTAAATTAATTTTGTCATGAAGTAAAGCTGAGTACAAGTAAAAGAAGTCATACATACCTAATACACTGCATGAAATAAAATGCAATCTATTTAAGAGAACTGTGTCAAACTGTTAAGCAAATAAATTGTCAATAGCAATGTCTTTTTACCTTTGAATTTTGATTTTCACCATCTACAGTGATATTTTCTGTTCAACTCTTAAAAATATTGCGCCAGATGTTCTCAAATGCATCTAATTACAGTGTGAGAGTTCATACTGTGGGCACTATTAGAATCTAATTAAAAGATAACAACACCCTTCAAGCAACTATTCCACCTTCTCCAATTAAGAATCTAGAATCTAAGACTATATTGTCACTTTGTTGTTCCAACAGCTCCTCACTCAGCTAAAGGCTGCTTCTGCCTGCTTGAACCATGCTTCACATTTATAGGGGGGCAGAATGACAATAATGTGACAATGAACAAAATTCTGCTGAAATTCCTCTCAGTAACTGAGTTGGTTGCAACATCCTTCAGTAAAGTCACACATGTCTATGTTCTCACCTCAGCTGAGCAGACACATTCTCTGCTGGAATTAGGGAGCATAATAATGGGCTGGGGTTTTGAATGACAGTTCATTGTAACTTACTGACTGAAACTGGTGACTCACGGGACATAAATAAATAAATTGTAGTGAGGCAGATTCAAATGAGGAAGAATAACAGAAACTCTCTTTGTTGAATGTTGCAAGGATCAAGGTGCTGTATGAGTGTTTCAATTTGCGGGTGTCAAATTGGCATTTACAAAAGCATGTTAGTTATTACTAAATACCACGCCTATTGGAAGGCTTAGTGACAACACCAGTCACTGAATGGAGAAGGTGGACTGCACCTAGTGCAATTTGTCCACCTGGAGCACAGTCAAGACTTACTAAAGATGTAGTTGCACAAAATGTTCAGACTGTACTCCTCTTTATTGTGAATAAAGAAAATTAGATTGACACTACAGTCTTACACAGCACCTTTGGGGATAAAAAAAAGGTGATCAGAAATAACAGAAATACACTTATTTCACTTTTATATTGTTGAATTTGTTTCAATGGAAGTAGGCATGGGATAATAGGCACATTCTTCATAAATTTTGGTTGTGACTTTATCTGCTGTTCTTTATGTACTTGAGGGGGGGTGCTGTTGTCATATAATATGCTGTAATACACACTGGATTTTTTTTTTTTTAATTAGAGATCTTCAGTTTCAGCATGTATTTCATCAGGGTTTTTTTTCAAAGTGATTTATTCGAGCCTAATATGCAAGCCATTAATTAACCCTCTTCTGTACCTGTAACTAGTCATTAATCCCATGCTATGAGGGCAAAAAAGTTTTATTCCATTTCACTTACTCCATCCAAAGAAGGGTGGGAGACTCCAAGCCAAAGAGTACAGCCAGACTCCTACCAGGATTAAGAGGGCCTTCTTCTTAGACGTCACTCCAACAGAAGCCAGAGGTTTTGTGATGACAAAATATCTGTCCAAGGCAATCACCATCAAAGTGATCATAGATGTAATGCCAAAAAGAGCTCCGCAGAAGGCATACAGCTCACAGCCTTTCAATGAAGATGACAGAAGTAGCAGTGAAATTAATCTACCCGTGCTAATTAATTTCTGGGAGAGTTCAAGTCTGTGTTTCTTATGAACTAATGTCTTCTGGAATTTGTAAAGCGATGAAACTTCAGTTTTCCTGCAGTTATAATGCTGTTTAAAAGCTGCTGTCTGTCTTGCTAATTACATTATCCATGGAGATAAACTTCAAAGATTTTGTTTGCTTTGACTGCTGGAGACAGTGATACTTAACATATTTTCACTCACTGATTTCTGATGTTTCTAGTGGGATCGTTTCAGCATATTGATTAATATCTTGTTTAACTGCAGTTCTACTGCAGCTCCCATAGAAACAGCTGTTTTGCTTAACAATGGGTTATAGTTCCTTTGGCATCATGGACCCCTTCCTATCTCAAGGTCAGCATAACTGAAATAAATATGCAGACTATATTAATGAATAATTTTGCTGAAGTAAATATTCAGACTATGAATATAATAATAAGTGAATTTAATTGCTCAAACAACCTAATGATTAAAAACAGTCATTTCGATTGGGTTTTTATTTTAACAAGTATGCAAATGAACACTTAATGGAACTACAAAAATATGCTTTTGGTCATCAGAGATCAAAATAGCAACTTTACTTCTCTGACTTCCCTCTGTGTCAGTACCTGTTCAAGAGGCAAGACTAGTCTTCCTCTTAAAACAGTTATATGGGGAGAATGAAAGCACCTTCGTCCCACGTTTTATTACTACACAGGAAGTGTGCATTTAGTATTTCTGTTGTGAAAACTCACGTTTTCCTGGATTTCTTTCCTCATTTTACCAGGTGCAAGTCCCAGAACAGGTTATTTAGAAGAGCCTTTAAACTGGTGTGCTGAGGGGTGTTGCTTCTTTGTCATAGGGCTCTGACTAAGTAACTAAGTCATGAGATGACTGGGGAAGAATGATGGCATGAGGACTAGTGTTGTGCCAATGTTGCCTTTGTATCTGTTTTATGTATGTCATTTTCCTCTCCTGGTGGAAAAGTGTTTATTGAACACAGACAAAACTGTTCAAAGAAATATTTAAATCAACATTGAAACAACAGTGACAAATGTTCTCAACATTGCAAGAGTACCTGAGGATAAGGAAATAGTAGATTAACTGCCACTATGGTAAGAACATAAACAGTGATATCTTAGAAAGAATATATACAAACCTTTCTCACCAAAAATCCACCGTTTGTGCAGGCTGCTGGTGAAAAAAACTGGAGACTGTGTAATGGACATCAGGAAGTCACTAATAGCTAGATTGATGATGAATATGTTGGCTGGAGTCTGAAGGCTCCTAGTCCTACAGAGATCAGAAGAAATGTTGCTAAGCACTGCTGCACTGTTCATTATGCTGTTACTCTGTCTTGTGAGCCTTGGCATCCTCACAAATACCAAGGAACTCTACACTAAGCTACAGCAGAGTGCTTCTCATTTCCCTCATGAGACAACACAAGCAAGGCTTGGTTTTATGCCCTCACACTCCTGTGCTCTTTAAAGGGTTGTTTTAATAACCAGCTCAGTGATGGGAATAAATCATATTGTTCTTTATATATTCTAACCCAGTGCACTGCATGTCCGTGATTAATAGGAAACTAAAGTCAATGTACAGTATGGATTTCTGGATCTGGGTCGTGGTAAGGAGGAGAAGGGTAGTGCATTTTCCGCTGCTGATAAGCTCAACAGTGACTTCCAAATTCAAGGATTAAGCAAATTCACTATGTACAACGTCACACATTTAGTTTTACAATAGTTCTTCTCTGCAACTCTCACTTTACTGGCCTCACTTCACTTTAAAGAGAGCAATAACCAGCCCTCAGTGCATCCTACCTCTGTGTGTTATTCACAGTGTTATAGTACAGAAAAACAGGCAGCTGTTTTACTGTTTGCCATTACTTGAGACTGCTTTGTAAGCACCTGAAGTGTTCGTTGAATTTCTGAGGTACTTGTTACTTTGCCATCAGTACCCTTTCTGTCCTTATAACATCTTTAAATGAAGACAAGCTGTGTCCTCCAGTGGAACTGGAACTGCCGTGACTGCATTTCCCATGTGGCACCAGCCAAAGAGCTGGTCCTGTACTTCATCCTCACATATCCAACCTGCATGCCAACACCTTTCCTGCTCTTAAGGCCATTGCCATTCACACTTAAGTGTAGGTATATGCCGAAACCTACCATTTAATGCACTCCATAAATATAGGCTTGAGACCCAGACTACTTTCCTCCACAGTCCAGTGACCTAAGTTAACCCAGCCAAATGATCACATAATTGCTGTTATTTTGGTTTATTACATTAGTGCCTAAAGAGCAGTCACCAAGGAGAAGCTCACTGGCCTGGACATCATGCCAATGCTCTGCCTCAGTGTGACAAAGCAGGCACAGGTGGACATGGTAGACATATCACATCATTGTCAGAGATTCAGTTTCCTTCAGATATGAGTTGGAACATGGCTTTAGTTAAAAGGAAATAAGCCAAGTGTTAGAAAATGTGAAAAAATGGGACATGGCCACTAAGGAATATAGGGGG
The DNA here is from genome assembly GCA_013396755.1 of Sclerurus mexicanus. NCBI lineage: Eukaryota > Metazoa > Chordata > Aves > Passeriformes > Furnariidae > Sclerurus > Sclerurus mexicanus. The sequence continues at coordinate 404,994 of VWZF01006903.1, forward strand.
AAAAGAAACAAGCTACAGTTAAAGTTCTTATGTTTGAATATTTAAAAAGACATTTAAAAGAAAGATACCTGCAGAAAACATAGAAGACGAGGAAATTACCGACAGTTCCTATGATCCCCACTATAAGAATGACTACTCCAATCGTGTAATGGGCATGATCTGGGACATCCACTGTAGGAAAGGTGCCAGGAACATCTTGCACTGTCATCTTCTACGGAGCAAACAAGAGGTCATAGGTATATTGCCACGCTTTTCAGAATAAGCTGGCATGTGCTTCTCTGGAAGAGGAAATGGTCAAGAATGCAAAAAGACAGCAAGCAAAAAAAGTCAGAATAAGGTCATGGCTTTCAAATTACATTTACTGTTGATAATTTTCAGGAAATAAATATGCCATCAGCTGTGCAAAGGGCATTTTATATGTTTAATGTATATTTAGAATTTTCATGCAGAAAAGCAACCTGTTCACTCCCAAAAGAAAGATAAGGATATAGAGGAGAAAAAAAGAGACAGGAAGGGACCCATTTCGTTGCATCTGACATCAAGTAATGCAGTATTAAACAAGTAAGCTTTCCATAGTTTGCATTTCAGGAAAGTTTCTGTGCCTGTGAAGTATGATTTCTGTTGTCCTCTGACATCACTGGATAGACTTGTCTAACTAAGTAAAAATTATCTATGGATAAATAAGCATTCACACCTTTAGCAGTATGGTTATTTCATTTTTCCCACTCAATAACATTGAATTGCAAGCTGCCCTGAAGAGCTGATTACCAAAAGCCTGACAGGGATAAAAAAAGTCTTTAGGAAACTAAATTAAGGATAAGAAAAACTAAAACACAAATCCTGCATACCTTATGCCTGGTTTCCACACCAGTTCTGGTTTTGCTGTGCACTGAATCAAAGTATTTTGCTCTCTGTGAAGTATTTCATAAAACGCTTTGATCAAAGCATTTGTGTCTTAATTACTTAATAACTCTGAGCAAAGTTCAGTAGCCAAGTCTGAACACTACAGTATTTTAAATAATTTTTTCAGTTAAGTATGAGGAGTCAAAAAAGCTTTTTAGGCCACGATTGAAACAATGAAGCAAATTATAAGGCTGCACCCAAGAAGCAGGATGACCTGATAGAAACTGAAGAGAATAGCTGTCCAAACCATCCCTGTTCTGCTGCCTTTTGACATAAGGTCAGATAAGGAGACTTAAACACTCACCTCTGTGCAACTATCAGCTCCAACCAGCTAATGGAGTCATAAAAAATACCAGGTCACATCCCCATGCATCTGCATCTTCTTCAGAGCCAGGCTTTTCTCATCAAGGGTGGCCACTCACTCTCAAATGGCCTGCCATGACCACTGCTTGTAGCTGCAGGGTGCAGCCATGGCATCCCTCAGCTACTGAGCTACCAGAATCACACCAGGGTTGTGGAAAGGCCAGGAAATACTTTGAATCTTTTGTAGCCTACCTCCAGTGAATACCGTCACCTTGGCTGTGGCCTGGGGACCCAGGAGAAGATACCCCCCTGGGTATTCTCTTCCCAATCATAGCTACTGGCAGGTAGGAAGGTTGCTGGCAGGAAAGGAGAAAAGTGCACAGAGGTTGATAAGAAGCTCTGCCTTTTATGCTACAATTGTGTGGTAGTTGGCATTCACTCTTAGAGCGCAACTCAGAAATACCTTTGACAAAACCCCAGTAGTCAAAAGGAAATGGCTATTTGTAGGCAATAGAGGCATACATTACTTTTGAATACATCTGTGAGGTTGGGCTGAGGTTATTAGAGACAGTGTGTATTTTAAAACAGTGTGTCAATAGGAAGAGGGGAACCCCAGAAGGGTCTAGAGTTCTGGAAGAGATTGTCTTTGCTTTGTGTGCTGAAGATCTGCCAGCAGCAACTAGAGTGCACCTGGGTTCTTACATTAGCAGCAATGAAATGATGGACAAATACTCTGATCACAGAGAGAGAAAACATAGCTCTGGCTGTTATTGTAATTAGAGAAGAATGTTAAGGTTAATACACGAACTGAATGGCAGTATCATGGCATTTATTGGTGAGGTTCCTGCAGCAAAGTGCAAGTGGGCATCACATCATCAACATCAATGGGCACCTTGCCTAGGCAGAAATTGCTGTGCTCAACACACTGCCAGCAAACTAACACAAATAATCCCATGCTAATAGCAAGTGGATGGGGAGAGTTTGAGATGACACTGGTTTAAGTAAATGAGATCAGGTGTTGTTTGGTTTGGGTTAGTTTAATTTCTCCTTACCCTTGTGGCTAGAAAATTTTTAAACTGCTGTTCTACACAGGGTTAATTATGATTATTAATAGGATAGAAATTCTTGATGTTTTTTCCCCTGTAGCTATCCATTTAATCAGAACTGAATGAATGTAATAAAAATGTACTGAATATAAATCATGTTTGATATAGCCCACTCCTCACATTCTCACCATGGCGAGAGTATAAAACAAGGTTTAGTTCTAGTTACAGGGAAAGAAGAAGGTCATTTGGGTACTTGAACATATTTCAGTGCTGATTCTGATTGATTGATTGATTTGGTAGTGTAACATCAATTCCAAAGCCAGGAACAGAAATGACTATGACAAGGACATTTTTTCAGCTGCTTCTGCCTGAACGTGGCAGATAGATTGTATCTAATTTGGTGTAAAACAAGACAAGGAAAGGCAAAAGCAAAAGGAGATCGGAGCTGCTATGCCATTGCTTTTGTGAATTCATCTGACTTCAAACTGTAGGCATTGGTTTTGCAGAATTATGTTTTAATGGAATAGAGCCCTGTTCCAAAACACTGCAAGTTTTGGCATTCCGACATTGACTTTGGCAATATAACAGGTTTCTTTGTTCTTAATCTTCCTACAAATACAGGTAAGGAAGCTGCTTATTTACACAGTATGACTTACACAACCAATGTGTTAGGTCTCTGACATTACAACAAATTATATAGTTTAGAAAAATTACCAGAACAGAAATACTGTCATTTCCTGGGGTTTCTTGGGCCGTGTTTGTACTGCCTGCCTCCAAGAGGCCTCAAACAACTGAGAGCACTCATTTTCCTTTACAGGCCCTTGCTCTGATTTCTGAGCTTGCCTCTGTAGGCACTTGCTCTGTGATGACAGGCAGCACAGACAGGAGTGTAATCCCACCTCAATTATGGTTTCAGCAGGGTGACGCTCACTGCTAAGCCCTCTTTCCAGTAGACAGCAGGGCTTTCCATAGATGATGTTTGCCCTGCTGAGTAATTTAGATAGCAGATTTTGTATCCTATCTTCCAGATTTAATCTCAGCCACCAGCAGCACATACTGCTTTCAGTCCTGAAACTCTCTTAAACCAGTTTTGTGTCAAATTAAAATGCAAAAGTTTGGAAATACAGGCACTTGACCTAGGGAGAGGAAACAGACAGCTAATTAGATCTTTCAGCAGAAAAGATCAATTTTTAATTTTCCAATGTAAATCACTCTGTCCCCAGCATCCTTTTCCAATTTGCCATGTGCTCTTCAGTCCCTTTTCTCCTCCCCTGCTATGTTCTGGTACCCTTTTTCATGTGTTATCCATCTAATTTAGTTTGTAAGTGCCTTGGCTCAGGATGCTTCTCTGTTCATTTTTCCATAATGCACTGTACATATCCAGGTTTTATTAAAAATAGATTTTAAAAACTTTTAAATTAGGTTGGGTCACATTTTTATTATATACTTTTAAATAGACTTTTGTATAAACAGCAGGTGAAAAAACCTTTGTAGTCCTAATAGCATACTGAGACACAAAAACAGGCAGAGGACCTCTGAACTCCTTTTGTTCAAGCTTGTGGGGTCGGGTGGGGAATATTTTTAGCAAACCCAAAAAATTGCATCCAGAAGTGTCATCACAACAGATTTTCACCTTCACAATTCCAAGGAAATTTTCTTTCTCTTTAGTGTTTAAAAACTGAGAAAGTGCTTTGATAGGGCTTACCTGGGAAAACTTTCTGCACAACTTTCTTGGGTAACTGCACATAACAACTCTTTTAACATTTATATAAGCACTCCACTGCACTTACAGTTTATTACAGAAATAATTGGGATTTCCATCCTGAATAATAACAGAAGAGAACATTGTGTTTGAACTGCTAAACAGCTGTTTAATGTACGAGAACATTTTGATAGTTTGCAATATATTTGATGCACTTTGCCATTAGCCATTGCTCTCTGTCTTCTGCCCGCATAACTCTGCTGAAAAACACTGCTTGTACAGTCCTTTCTGCATTAAATAAATAGTTAAAGGAATAAAAAGAAGATTCAAAAGTTTTCATTATGCTGTTCATTATTGCATTACAGCACTAAATGTGTACATGCCCCTTAAATGCCCATTTACAGTCCTCTAAATGCCACCCTTGCCAGAGACCTATATGCTACAGCTTTAGTGACAGAAAACACTTACTGTTGGGGCTCTAACAGGCAGATCCATCCGTGTGTAGGCATTGGCTTCCGAGTCATTCCATACACTGGAGGCCTCCACAATTTTGGTGCTGTTGGCTTCCTCAGAGGAGCAAGAGATCCCCCTCTGAATGGGATGATTATTCGGGTGAACAAAGTCTAAGCAAAAACCAAGAAAGAAGAGCTGTCCTCTGAATTTAAGTCAGCCAGTTTACCTTTGTGTGTGTGTGTGTGTAAAGCAGGTTGTTAGATTCTTTGGAACAGTGTGAGATCCAGTGCAGAGTTTCTCACTAGAGCTTCAGATTGCTTCAGTCCACCTCCAGCTCAGCAAAGGGCAGCAGCAGCGGCTTCCATTTAAATACAGGAGAGGGCAGAGTCCGCACATGCCCAGTTTGATGCTTGTTCCATCCTGATTCCAGATTTCCTATAATGACACTATAAAAATGATGCTCACTTAGAAGTGTTATCTTTTTTTTTTTGCCTTTGACGTATTTATGTCTGAATTTTAATGCTATTTGCACATTATCTGTGTACGATAACAAAGAAGTTAAAAGGCTGAGGTCACGATCTGTCTTAAATATTAGACCTTACAGTTCACTTTCACCGTATTGGTGAATTAGTTTTTTGGAGTGTGCTTTTAAAGAAGATACATGTGCACAATTCTGCTGAAATTGTCAGAACTCAAATACGTTCTGATATTTAACAATGTGCTTGTGTGCACTTATGTCTTTTAGAATTTAGGTCATGGTTGTTTGTTGGTCCACTTCTAAAAATAAACAAAACATAGGGATAAAACCCACTGACATCATCCTTTTCTGCTACTTAGTTAAAAAAACAACCAAACAAAAACACAAACAAACAACAAAAGGCACACAAATACCTTAGCAGAAAACAGCAAAAACCCATCTGTTTCAAGAGTTGCCTGCTTTCGTTTTCAGTTGTGTTTAGGTAGGGCATACAGGAGCAGATTCTTAGTCACACAGATCTTGCTTTACACTGCACTTTGCAAAGAGATACGGATTGCTGTCGTCCCAGCTGAAGGCCCATTACTGTGGTACAGTGAAGTTTAATTGCAATAGAGAATTAGGCACAGCGTGTGAAAAAGCTCTTCTAGCAGACACTGCAGCCTAAATATCAGAGTTTAGGCCTTCTACCTACCATCAAATGACCTTGATGTGAACTATTAGCTTCATTGCAGTTGGTGATAAAAGGAGATGGTGTGAACTGTTACTGGAAAGCTTTTGTGAGAAGGCTGTGATAGTAGTGGTGAGAACTATATTCCCTCAGCTCGGCACATGTTCCGCTTTTCGTGTACCTTTCTGTAAATTAGCACTTGGAGTACCTAACCATAATTTGAAGGAAAATGGCTTGCATTTCTTTGCTGTGCCTCTAATGAAAGGCACTCACCTGTAGTGCTGCAGACTCCCTTTCCTTGATAGTCATTTAAGAAAGGCAGCAATAACCTTATGTCACGGGGCCACTGAACATTAACCAGAGGAAGCACTTCTTAGACTCTGCAGGCTCTCAAAATGTGAGATCTTAATAATAACTGTTAGCAGGCCTGTTATGAAAGGCAGAGATACTTCACGGAGTGTCTCTGTCCTGCAATGTTTGTTGGTAGACACGACCAAGCCAGACTTAACCAGCTGTGACAGAACTGCACCCAGAGGTGGCTGTTGGACTGACAAGTTTCAGCTTTGTCACTGTCTGAGATTCTATGGTCATTTTCTAGAGTACGCTCTTCCCCTCTTCTCTATGTGTGACACCAGACACATGAAAATCAGGGCAATGGTGGATGTGACATTAATGGTACAAACTCCAAAAGACATTGCTGTCAACTCCAAATCCATGAGACTGTGTTCCTGCATACACAGGGCTTGCACACAGCACACTGTAAGTATGAGGCAGCAAACAAAGGTGTTGGGCATTTTGAGGGACAGTACCTTTCTGGAAGACAATTTTGCATTTTACTCCTAAAGAGGCAGGAGGTGTCACCACAGAAAGCCCCGATGTGAAACTGCCAAAGGCTTGTACTGTCTTCAAAGAAAGCTTATCAAGGGAGTGAGGCAGAAAGCACATTGAAATGATTGACCTGCAGAGAAAGGAGACAATGGGAGATCTCACATTAGTGTGAACTTTATGTTCAAAGGAGTTGCATACAGTTACATCCTGATCTTGTCGAACTGATGAGACATAAATTTTGAGACATACAATATTTGAGACAAGCATAAACACTAGCTGAGGTGTGATCTTTGACTCAACATTCTCATGTACTTTGCTTAAATCTTCTTAGTCTCCTGCTTTATGTCTTAATTTTGGACAATGCCAACACTCAATCTATTTGCATACAGCCTTGCACATAAAGTTTTCCTTTTCCCTGAGTCACAGATGACAGTTTTCTTCCTTTTTTTTTTCCTCTCATCTTAATAAGAAATCATTCCACTGAAAATATTTCATTTGCATTTAGCCTGGAAGCATCCACTTTTTTGGCATTTTTAGGCAGAGCAATCAAATTGTAGAATAAATGCAGTCTTTTTAAATTAGACATTATAGAAGCTATGTGTCTTCTTGCTTCATTAGGTTTGGCGTTACTGTACATGCCTTTCCAGACAGATTAATTTGATTAGTTCAGCAGCTCCCAAGAGCATATTATGAAAGAATATGCAGTGCAAAGGAGAGAAAAAGTTTTCCCAGTGAGAAGCAGATGCTAGTCCAAAGACAGCTACTGATCTGGTATCCTTTCACCTCAGGATTCTGCTTTTATGAATGCCAAGCACTTGCAAGCTAGGGGAAAGTATTTCTGAAAACTGGACCCTAACACTAAGATTAATGCCCAATGGAAATGTTCTCATATGATGGTAACTGCCTGATCCTTTATTGTAGCCAGTTGCTAGAGGCGATTCAGCTGCCCTGTTTTACATGTGATGCCTGAACTTCCACTGAAGGAGAGGAGTCACCCTACAACTGCACAAGGTGTGCACACTCTGTCCCCAGGGCTCAGGAAGTCAGACAAAGACATACAGCAAGTCATTCACAAACCTTTTTTTCTCTCAGGTTTGCTTTGTTTTATATGCAGTATTAAACCAGAGAGAACAGATCAAAGTATTTTATTGAGCAATAATTGTTTTTCTTTATAGGCAAGGCTACTCCACTTAAAGTTATCAGAACTCTACACTTGTGGATCTGGAAGGAAATTTGGCCTCTCTCTCTCTCCCTTGTTTATTCTCTACCGAAAGCTTACCTCTGTTGTATTCCTGGGAAGCCTAATGGAGAAAATGTATCAGTTTGTGACATCAGGTGCTTTCCAAAGTCATCTGGCTCATCCTAAAGCTTTCAAACATTTCTGCCACAGTTTTCTGTGTGAAACGTGCTGAAGTTCACCTCGTTTATGGCAAGGTCTGAACTGCCCTCCAGTTACTTCTGAAGAAAAGAAAACCTGCCCAGAATTAATCTCTCAGAATTCTGTCACATTGAACTATGGTGAGAACAGCCTTCAGTTTCAAAGTGCTGAGTTCAGCTGGACACCAGGTGCCCACCAAGCTGCTCTATCCCTCCCCTCCACAGCACAACTGGCAGGGGGAAAGGAAAAAATATGGAAAAAAAAATGTGGCTCAAGATAAATGCAGTTTAATACAACAAAAGCAAAGGCTATTTATTCTCTACTTCCCATCAGCAGGCGATGCCCAGCCCCTTCCCAGGAAGCAGGCCTTCAGTAGGCATCATGGTTATTCCAGAAGGCAAACGCTGTAATAACAAATGTCCCTCACCTCCTCCTTTCTCTTACCTTTTATGACTGAGCAGACATAGTATGGAATATCCCTTTGGTCAGCTGGATCACCCATCCTGGCTGTGCCCCCTCCCCAGATCGTGCCCACCCCCAGCCTCCTGGTGAGAGGGGAGTGTTGGAGAGACAGCCTCAGTGCTGCACCAGCACTGCACAGCTGTAGCCAAACCACCTGCGTGTGAGCAATACCTTTCTAGGTACCAGTGCAGCTCTGGGAGGGCTGTGATTGGGAAAATTCACTCCACCTCAGCCAGACCCAACATGCAACCTCTTTCTGCTGATGATTTTCTTCTGTTCACAGTTCTTTCATAATTTACAGGCAAAAATAGCATTAAGACCATGGATTCTGGGACCCTTCCAGGAAACTGAGAAAATTGTCTAATAAAGAAAGGGAAAGATAACGCATGGATAAAATTTAATTAAAGCCCAAATGAGCATAGGACTTGTTTAACAATGAGCAAAAAGAACTCATTGTCCTCTTCTTTGGCTGGGAGCTCTGTGTGGAATTAGATTTTTAGCTCACCTGCAGGAATAGAGTGGACTGAAAGAACAGGTAATCTGCTGATTAGAAGAGGAACAGAGTTGGGAAATGCCAAGAGAGTTAAAAGACATGGGGTATGGTCAGCTAGGCATCTTGAGACATCTTTACAAAGCTTCCTTAAATTTTCTGAAAAATCACCTAGGTTTCCAAGGCCAGCATAAGGAAAGAGGAATAGACTACTCAGAAATGGGAAAGTCAAAGTCCCACTCTTTGAATGCAAACACAGGTCCTGGGATTTGAGTTACCACAAATGAGGAATGCACAAAGCAAAGTTGTTGGGCATTTCAAATAAGTTGAGTGATTTTATTTTTCCCCATTTTGATGTGGTGAATGATAGTGATAATTCCTGAAAACATCTCAGGGGAGACAATGCTACACTCAAAACACGCTCTTTTTGCTCTTTAGACATGCTAGGCCTTCCTATAAGTGATGGGGTAGAGGGAGGAACTATTGATTTTTCACTGGAGAGCTCATCCATTTGCAGTATCTGCCTTTCAAAAGGGAGTATCACACTACAAAATCTGAGTAGTCCTAGCAGCCCTCCTTACACAGTCCCTGTTGTACAGTGTGAGCCCTGGCTATCTGGGGTGATGTTGCCTGTCAGTGGCTGCAAGTGGAAACACATTTCTCTCAGTAGCTTTTTTAGGGTCATACTTCTGTACTGGTACCTGCAACAAACTTACCTGCTTAGATATGCAGGTGGAAACTGGCTGCTCATTTTATAAAAAAAAATCTGGTTTCAACCATCTGTTTTCTTTTTGCCTTTTAACAGCTAAAATCTGTCAGGTGGGAGCTCTCACACTTCTGAGCTGTTCGCAGACAGTGTACCACAATTTTGGCATCCCAAATAAAGCAGGGAGAGAGTTGTGTAATATATATCTTCTTTGTGCTCTATTAATCATAGAAATTAATTTAGTTCTTCATGCCTAGAGCAACCTGGCAAGGGGACACAGAGGCAAGGAGACCCTTTGTAAATAAAATTGTTAGCCTCAGTACAAGGTTCTGTATGGCCTTTCACAGGTGCATACTCTTGGGACTACTCAAAAATCAATAGACAAAATAGAAAACAGTAAATCAAATCAGCGTGGTTTCTGCTCTGCTGTAGAAGTGAATAATTCACCCCACGGGTAGTTCTCATTTTGTAGGATAGCCAAGATCTATGAGGGACAGCAAAAGCACAAAGTGCAGGGTGCAGCCAGCAAACATTAACACTGGGCTGTTTAGCCCCACAGCAGGAAAGGGAGAATCCCAGGCCTGGACCAAATACAGAAGGGCCAGACCAGAAGAGACAGTTTAGAGAAGTCCTTTGAAACACAAGTTTTTTACTGAGACTTACCAAAAAAAAATCTTTTCCACTGAGATGAAGAGATTATATCAGTGATCTCTCCAACACTACAAACATAGCTCTGTAAATGGCATTAGGCTGCCACTCTATGGCAAGGCACAATCCAGCAGATGCTCTGCCTTAGTTTCCCCAGTTGTATTTCCAGCATTCTTTAGTGGCTTATGGCTTCAAGGCCAGGTAGGTCAAAAAATTAACCTACCTGTGCCCCTCTTGTCCCTTCCCACTAGTCTGAAGGCAAAGCAGTCTCACAAAGAGCTCTCAAGATCAGCAAAGTTGAATTTGCAGTGCTTCCAAAGAATGCCTCTTACCTTGATTTGTGGACTGAGGTTTCAGATTCATCCTTTCCTATCTCCTATGGCTCAATTTCTGTGCAAAGCCTACCCTTCTCCAGGGAAACCTGGGTAGCCAAACTCTTTGCAAATAATTTCACCTGGAAACTTCCCTACTTCCAGTTCCCAAATAAGTGTTCTCACCCTCTCACGTATGTGAGCTGATTGTGCTGGTGCAGTTCAGTTCCTGCTTTTGGCAAGGACAAGTCATATTTTAAAAACGATTGAAAAGTTGCTGTATCACTGCAGAAAAAACACCCTCCCCATCTTTTAGGCAATAATTAGATACAAAACAAAGAAAACTTCCCTTGTTACTCTCCTCCCCTTAATAAATCAGGTCTCTGTCACAGACAGCTCCTGTGGGCTGACACGGGGGGTCAGCACATGGTGATCTCTACACTGCCTTTTCATTTTTGCTGGAAGCAGGCATTACGAAAGATTTGCTTATGCAGAGATACAGCAGAATTGTGTGTTTCCCAACTGTGATCGGATTCCAGTAAGAGAAAGCGTGAAAAATAAAATTGCAGAGCAATTGTATTCAGCATTCCCCCCCCCCCCCCCCCCC
>VWZF01006903.1:415981-446551 GCA_013396755.1 Sclerurus mexicanus
CCCCCCCCCCCCGAGTCAGGTACTGCCTGCCCATTACATGCAGTGGTCAGTGGCAGACAGCAGTGCCAGGTTTGGGTCAGCATTAATAGAGAGCTTGTACTGCTTACAGGAAGAGCTATTGGTACCATTTGGGTTCTGACTGTTTGTTCTTTAATCTGCTTGTGTACTAGTTACTTGTGAAATAGAAAGAACTCAGTGACTAGAGCCTCTTGTGGGAGGGGCTGCAGAAATACCTTGATAGTTAAGACAGAGGAAAGTAATAGAAACAGCCTGATGAAAAGACTAAGCAAAGAGGAACAATATGAAGCAATCTGTACCCACACACAGCCATCAAAGTGAAAAGCCTGACATATGAAAAATAATAGTTCATGATAACCAGAAGGCAAACAAAGGGAAGTGTCATTTCATGTTAAAGAATTACCATCTTTCCCCTTAGATTCTAGCACTATTTTCCAAAAATGACCTACAGAGAATACATATACTGCCCTGATGGTTATACAATTTTTTCCTGGCACATACTGTCTTGTCTTACAACATCCTTGTGAAAGAAATCCTATTGTTTCTAGAAATACCATCAATCGTTCTGTAGGAAAAAACCAAAAAAACCAAAACCAACAAACCATGATTGTCAAGCCAGTTATGGGAGAAAATTCTGTTGCTGCACTAGCAAGCAGGCAGCTTTATGACTACAGCCCAAGTCTCAGCAACTCACAGCTACTGCAGGTGCTGTTTTGCTCTTGTAGACTACCTGTGCCCAGTGCCTTCAGGAATTTGAGCAGGATGAGGAGGAAGAAACAAACCACTCATTAACACTGAATTTTCAAGATCTTGTACTTGAATTGTTTCTGAAAACAGTCTGAAGTGAGTGAAAATTAAAAATGCTGTAGGATGTTTTAGCTGAGTATGTAAGATATGACAGTGAGGAGTGTCCTACCCAAGGCAAAGGGGCCAGTTGTTGCAGCAGAAGCAGGATTTGGTGCAGACTACAGGAACGTTCAAGATTTGGGCAGGATTCTGTAAAGACCACTGAGAACAGAGATATTATGAAGAGCTTGTCCCTGCTGCAACTTGCAATTCTACACACAAAGACCAAAATCAAACAGACCTAATGCTTAAGCTTGAACAGAATACACTGCAGTTCTATAACCAGAGCTTCTCAATGTACCGAAGAGTAAAGCCATATGCCCATTTCTTTATAAGCTCTTCTACTCATACAGGTTATCATGCAGCCTGTTACCACCTTGGACTCTGATCTACCAAGTGTTTACATGAGGCCTCTAAATGAACAGATCCTTATTTGTTTAGCTCTGTAGCGTGGCCTTTATTAGTACCTGCTCTACTAAATGGCTCCTCTGGATCCTCCCTGACTTCTGTTTCAGTTGCAATGACATCCGTTTTCTCTGACCTTAATTAACAGAATGCACAGGGCAATTACAAGGTCGCAGACAAGGAAGCATGTGTGCCAGCAGGGCTATGTCCAGCTTAGTTTAAGCCCTCTTCATTTTGATCCTGTCTCCTCCTAGCCCATTTCTTTAACTGTTATTGCCCTGCATCCCTTTCTTTGACAACCCCACATCATTCTTTCCTCTTAAATCACATATATATTGCTGGTTTTCACTTCCAAAAGCTTAGATGGATTCTATCTTCAGCTTAGCTATGATCTTTCAGGCAGCCTTAGCTTGCTGGCTCTCTCATCCTGTCAGCCACTGATGCTCTCTGGTTTTATAATTCTGCCTACTCTCTACAGAACTGGCAGTCCTTTTCATGACTTGCAGATGATGTTGCAAACCATAAAAAGATAATTGGGTGGTGATTTTGCTGCACAGCAGATAAACATAGATAAACATGCCATCTCTACTTACTGTAAGAAGTTTTCACTGAAAGAATATCCTGAAAGTAATATATGTGATTGGTAAAGCTGGGAATTGTGCACTTTTTGCTCCTTTGAGGCGGCTACAAATATGCTTGAAACACTCAAACACTTTAACAATGTGCATCCTTGAATATAGACTTAATTTCTGGGCCTCATTCCCCGAGGCACTTGAGCTATTTTGCACACCATTTTCCCTCTTGTACAAACTGAAAGTTAAGAATGTCACCAGTAAGGAGTGACTCACCTCTCCCTGTGTAATAAACAAGTGGATCTCATGATAAGGAACATCAGATTTAGACAGGCCTTAACACACTTCCAAGTCAATGATCCAGTTACTACCTTTCCCAGTGAGAAGAATCAATCTACTCTTTTCTAAGCAGAGTTGCAGTAATGGGACCTCAGACTGCAGAGCACCTAGACAAAAAAACCCAAACATTTAGAAGTATTTTCTTTGTGTTTTTACCCCTTTTTGCAGCTTCTGTTACAAAATAAAATTTACTAATAATTATCTTCACTCATTCCCCCCACCAAAACAAAACTTTATCCAGCCAAAAAGTTAAGCCTTTGCCCTTACTACATATTAGTAATAATATTTCACTAAACAAATACACAATATGCTTCCAGGTCTAATCCCCCTTACGGTATTAAGCAGTTTTGTACTTTATCATGCATCTCCTCAGAGGGTGTCAGCCAGCATGGCTGTACTGACTCAGGCCCTGCTGCTGGAGGATCAGCTCCCCATGACAAAGCCAGTATAAATCACCCAAGGAGATTCTGACACAGAATGAGCCTCCAAGTGCTGTACAAACACAAAAGCACGCTAATTCCTATCAACACCTGTTACCTGACAGGCTCTAGTTTCTGGACAAGCCTTCCAGAGCTCCTTTACAGTGGGAAAGCAGTGGAGGTATTTCTCCCACTCACCCTGCTGGTTTGATCACTACAAGACCTCCTTCTCCAGAGGAACTTCTTGATGGTTTAACAAATTGACTTGGTTCTGCTGCAGCTCCAGTTCAATACCTGTAGAGCAGAAAGAGTAGCATTTGTTTTCTCCTAGGGATTTTTTTTTAAAAGGTTAAACAGTCAGGTGTTTGAACATTCGAGTAAGCAAATTAAGAATAAAGCAAAGAAAGAGTTTAAGAATAGGAGACCAGCTGCTCTATAGGGGCCAGGAAGACAATAATTCATCTGGAAGGCAGAAGCCTCAACGCAGCCAGGGCAGTGTCCCATAGCACACGAGGGAGGTGACCCAGGACAGGTAAGGTCAGGAAAGTCCATGCCAGCAAAGGAAGCCTGAGGCAAACCTGGGAGCAAAGGGCAGCAGTTTGGAACCAGCGACCAGAGCAGAGCCAGATCAGTGAGACCCACAGCTGGGCAAGGCATAGCTGTGACAGGCTCAGGCCTGAGCTTAAATGCAGCCCTAGCCCCAGGAGTAGAGAGGGTTGACAGGGCTGTCAGGTGAGGCTGGACAGGGCAATTAAATCCTGTTATTGTACTCGGGCACCTGACAGACCCTGAGTCTCAGATTCTTATTAAATTCTCACTACCAAAGTCTTCCTGACAAGTAAATTCTTAATAAATTAGCACATTTTCTCAAATGCAGAGACTTACTGCCTTGCACTGTTGTCACACTAAATACCTGTTTATCATCTGGACATTTATTTAAGACCTTAAATCTGGATTTAGAATCTTCTGACATTTGGGAAGTTTAGAGCAAGAGATCTCATTAGGGATTTTTTTAAAGTTACTTTAAACAATCTGTTGCATTAGAGAAAGATGGTGGTATTTAACAAATATTTCTAAGAACAGTAGAGTACGAGAGTGGCCATTCTGAGTCAACCCAAAGGTTTGTCTAAGCCCACATCCAGTGACTAAAAGCAGCATGCCAGGAAAGAGTGCAAGAATATGGTGAGATTTCTCTGAAATACTCTTTCAGCCTCACACAGTATGCAGCTCAGCAAATCTGTGCTTCTCAAACCATATTTCAGTGATCTAAATCAAACATTGATGGGGCTTTTGTGGGTTTGTAAAAGGATTCAGGATGTAAGTAAGAATGTATTTTCAAGTTGTCATCCTAAAAGTCCGGGAAAAGAAAGGCTGCAGTCTGAACCATGAAATTATTTTGGTCCAAGCCAAATTGCTCTTTAGCCTGAGGAGAAGCACAGAAACCTGAAAGCTAACACAGCCTCTCTTGGAAAGCTTTCTATAATTTAAAACACAGGCATACTACAAAAACCCACTTTTCAGCTCCACTTAGCAACCCTCTTCATGATATGCAAGTGCCTTTTAAAAAAGTTGCCACAATGAACCAGCTGAGACACCAGCTCCCTTTCCTTCCTTTCCCTTAATGATCAGAAATTATTCCTCTTAAAATGAATTCTCGCTTCACCTATTGTAATGCAAAATCTTTTTTTTAATATCCTAAATAGCCTTATTAAAAGTTCTGTTTTTCAAGGTTTGAAAATCAGAACTCTGAGATTCACAACTACCTGCAACTGAAGCACCCAGAATGGATAGCTTAAGATTTAGGAACATGGTTTTCATATAAGAATTAGGCATAAAAACTGAGAGGCTGAATAGAACTAGAAAGGTAACACAGTAATGCAAAGTTAACAGTCACTATGCTGGAATAGTTTCTAATCACTGCTGTTTCTCAGGCTTTTCTTGTACTTTTACGGAGCTTCTGAATTTCTTACCTTTGCTTGTTAGACAACACTGCAGTAAAAGGCTCTTTATGATTCACTGAGCACAGAAAAAAAATGAGGGAAAACTTAAAAAAGAGTAGCTATTTTTCATTCTCCAACCCTTCCGTTGGATCCAGGTTAATTTTCAGTAGCCAGCAGAGTTATGAAAATATCCGTTCCCAAACTGAAAGGTGTGTTGCAAGTTTTGCTTAATGATCAGTGTTGAGAGGTCATATTAGAGTTTGTTCTATGAGAAACTCAGAGGGAGAGGAGTATTTCAGTACTTTAAAGATTATCTGTGCCTCAGCACTTTGGAGCACTGGTTCTGGAACTGCTCCTATATGTTTATTGTGAGGTCACTTGATGCACTTCTCTGGAAGGACATACATAGGATAGGAGTGAGTCAAAGATGCCAACAGTCTTTTGTGCAGGGTAATTATCTAAACTCTGAGGAATTATTGAAAATTTGGGGGATTTTATAACTAGAAGTGCATGAGGCAGAAGACTGACTGTTTAAATTCAGGATACAACTTTACACTGAGTGATTTACTTACCAAAAGATAGAAAACTCATTAATTTAAATTAATGTCAATCCTTTCCTTCACAGGAAGGGAAACTTTTTTGAACCACCTTTCCCCACCTGAGGAACTTTCTGCTCCATGTCATACAGAGTGCTTCACTCCGTCTCCCTGAAGAAAAATAATGGCTGTTGGGTGACAGGTCTAACACAAAACCACCCCCAGACACATGAAAGCAGGTAGGTACATTTAAAACATCTATCTTATAAGTCTTCTTTTACAACCACTTGCACTAACTTTTATATCAAAGTCCCCAAATCCCTTAATTTGCATAGGCATGTGGTCTTTGTATTTCTGTCCCACAGCTGACAAAGGTGGCACATTCTCAAAAATAAGAATTAACTTGAGTGACTTAATCTTACAGAGAGTTGATAACTGGTATTGAGTAAGATTTCCCCAAAACACCATTTAAGTACTTAAAAGACCCTGTCTTTGAAATATGGTGTAGATTATCAGTGCTGACAGCCTAATATGAAGCCTAGTTATTAGAGATGTGCAATGGAAATAGGGAGAGACTTAAAAGTGCAGGTGATGAGCTATACACTATATTAAAGAGCAAAATGTCTGTGGTCTACAGGAACATAAATAGGCAGACAGCTAAGGAATAGCTTGCAGAAAACAACCAAAGATACATAACCTGTACTGAATGGAGGTGCTGATGACTAAAGTTTAGGTATTCAACATATAAAGTGCAGAATAGATGATAGCTTGAAGAACACATAATGTAATAAGTTACTAGTTAAAAAGATAAAGGAGCTGACATTCGTAATCTTTGAATTCAAGAAACTGAAGATCTGGATCTGGTTTTATGGGGCTTGGTCACAAACCCAAAGTGCACTGTACTGCTTTGAATGAAACACGAGAAATCCAGTATTGAGTAATCCCACATAACCAGGCAGTGCAAACAATCTGGAAGTGGGAGTGGTGGGATGAGGAGCTGCTGCAATGACTCAAGAGCCTCCACAGTGCCAGCAGCAGTCAGGGACAGAGCAGCTTGAGACCAGTGGCAGAGACAGGCTCTGGAAGGAGCACTGAACATCAAACACCACTCTGGTAACTTTGGAAAAACACTGCTGGACATGCATGAGTTTTCCATTTCTGTACTACTTTGTATTTCCAAAGCTCAGCACAAATTCCTTACACAGAAGGTGGATGGAAAGCACATAACATTTAACCAAGTATTAGAAAAACATAGTAAGAAAGAACAGCGCAGCAACACAGGGAACAGACAAGAGCAGAGGAAGAGGACACAGCAAGCAACTGAGTAAAGCAAGCAGTAACATACCATTCATCTAACAGAGGTGCCAATCCTTTACTCTCTAGGAACAGAAATAAATCTACTGACAGCATTAATCTGTAATGCTTGAAATCAATAATACATAACAGACTAATGGAACTGAAAAGTCATTAGTGGTGTGGGAAGCTTACTTACTAAAAGCAATCTGCATGAACATTGACATTAGTGCTAGTCAGAGAATCTTGCCTCTGCAAAACCCAATATTATCTCTTCAAGTGATATGAAAAGCATAAATTCTGATTTTTTGCATGAAAAGAACTGTCAAAATAAGTCTCTTGACAGGTCCCTTTCAGTACCTTTTTTTTGCATGAAGCTTCTAAACTTAAAATAGCTATTTCAAAAAGGTTGTAAAAGAATGCAGATATTCAGGGGTTTTTCAGGATTACATTAGTAGAAAATATCTAGTTGAACTGCCTTTTGCTAAGGGACAATGATATAGAAACTTTTTAGTAAAGCACTAACAAGAAGTTAATGTGGGAAATAATGAAATACAGTGACTGTGCTATCTTGCTATCTTTCCCTTCAGATTTAATACTTTTAATACTTTTATCTGGACAACAAAAGGCTGCTCCACTACAGGAATGTTTTGTTGTAAATTTTTTCTTAGTCTTTAAGACAGAAGGAAGAAAGCTGCCAGAGCTGTGATAAGACAAGTAACTCAGATCAAATGTATCTCTTACAAGGAATATCTATTGACACAAAAAATGTTGATCTTAGTAATGAACATTTGTGTGAGAGGATTACAAATTTGTAAAGCAAGTCTGTCACAGCAATCATCTCTTCAAAGAAGGGACTCCTCTGGAAGAGCAGCTGTTCTCAGACAAGAATGGCCTGTCAATGTCCAAAGCAGATGAAAGAGGTCTCTTCCAGGCCTTGCTCACCAAAAGACAGATATCCCTAATAATGAAAAGGCTACAAAGGGAATGGAAAGAGGTATCTTTCTCATTCCCACCACCCCCAAAAGAGGAAAATCTTCTGAGATATTTCCCTGGAAAAAGTAAAATCTGTATCAAGTATTTTTAAAAGCAACCAGCCGATATTTGAGACTTCCAAAAGTTAACACAAATGCTGATCATACTACTTCCCTCCCTCATTCTAAAGAAGTACTAACTTCAGGGCCCACTAATAGTTTGCTTTCTTTTGCTTTATCCCTTTGGTTCCTTTCTTTTTGTGCCTAGAAGTTGTCATTTCCCTGAAAGGGAATTGAAAAACTAAACTAACTGAAAATAGCAAAGTAGGTTAAATTCACTGCTAATACAAATTCTATTAATAAAGCTGGCTTCACAAACAGGGCAAGTTTCCAGATATAGATAAAAAGGTACAAAATAAGATTGCAGGATGTCTGTAAGAACAAGTGTGATAACAGTATAACTGAGATCACTTAACCTCTATCAAACCTAATAAGGATATCAAGCTTATGGTAACTAAAACTAAAGCGTATGCTAAGTCATATTGGTTTTAATAGTGTTTATGTATATGGTGGGCACATCTAGCTTTAACAGCCCCTTTGTTGGCTAGGAAGGTAAATATTGATATGCTCATTTCACTGATGAACACAAATCCTTACTAAACAAGTGAATAATTAACAGCATTCATGCTCTGAAGGTCTGACTGTAGGCCACTGTGTTGGACCAAAGCATCCTCTGGGAAAAACAAAACTCAGGTGAGTTCTCAGTCCTACGGGCTCCAGCCACCTCTGAACACGCATAGTGGCAGGCACTAGAGGGGGGGGGTGTGTTATTTCAGGAGTTTGTATATGAAGAATAACTTTATATAGGATTGTAGGCACCACTTTACTAGTGCAGAGGATGTCATCCTGGAGTCCTGCTGGAAAGAGATGGTGAATATAACTGGAAGAAATGAACAGTAAGACAGCCTCTAGTATCACACACAGAACTATTTAGATAGCCTTGTTTGAAAGCTTAGGAATTCAAGCAGTAGTTCATTTACCCAGCTTATGCTGTTCTTGTTGCACTATAAATATTGCCTTAGTGATGAAGTAATTTCTTTTGTCATCCTTTTTACCTTACTCAGTTCTTTCTCCCCCCCAATTAACTTACTTTCCTTTTCCTCCCATCCTTCATTTCTTTCCAGTTTCCCAAGTTGTATCTCTCAGTCCTTTCTTTTAATCACCCTTTTTTCATTTCAATATTTTTCAGTCTCTGATGAAAAATAGTTATTTAGTATTGTAGGAAAACAGAAAAGGCCAAAGTTAGTTATTTTTCTTAACAGGGAAGTGGTGAACCACACCTACAGCAATCCAGTCTGGGAGTCTAACAGTCATTACTTGGAATAATTCAGTTTCACATCTGCCAGTCCCACTCTAATTTTGTGTTGGAGACTTCTTTGCACAACCAGCAAGTTAGCAAATATACAAAGCTTTAAAAAGCTTTCACAGCAATTTTTGGTGCAGACTTAGGGCCTTGTTTTTAGGTAATGAAGGAAGCCTCCATAGAAAAGGATGACACAACTTAATGATAATATGGATACAAGGAAACACCGTTTCCCCCTGAAGTAACATTACTGCATATCGCTGCCTATAATGCACTGGTTTAACTAATATCATTTGGAAGAGCCTATGCTTATTCTGAAAAATAATCAACAGTTTAAAAACGTCCCACACCCAGTGCTATAAGGATATCACTACACAGAAGCTATTTCATAGATACAGCTGTTTTGTTAAATAGATGTTCACCTGGTTATTTCTAAATTAATTCAAAACCAGAATCATGCTGGTTTTAGAAGCCAGATAAGGAGAATGGAGGTATTTTCTTTAAACATACACCATTAAGAAAAGCTTCATAAACTGTTAACTACTGCAGAACCTATTTTAGAATCTAATGCAGTCTATTGAACACTAAACAAGGAAACTAGGTTTTGTTTGTTCATTTGATTACATAGTTGCAGCAAATGCAATCACAGCAAGATTAACCACCTGAGACAGGACACAAGGCTCAGCCAGAGGCAGCTGTTGGAGTTTCATATCAATTAACATTTTCCAAATAAGCAGTACCTTAGACAGAAGTGATGTTTGTCCTGCATGAAGAGGGCAAATTTTGAATTCTTTGAATACAGTTTTATTTGAATAGCTATTAATTTTTATTTTGAAAGCACTGACAAGGCACAATACCTTTACTTACAACCTATTTCATCCATGACAGAACTACAGTGCCTTGTCTCCATCTCTTCAGCAGGAGGATATCCAGTGTATATTTGTTACATGGTAGAAAATATCTTTTTTTTTTAAGTGAAATAATTGCTTCAACTAAGAAAAACTTTCTGATATAGCACAGAAAAAGTGTTTTTGCAAAGAGCCCAAGTCTTTAGAAAGACTTCTTTCTTGGCTATCAGCTGTGATGCCTTCTGCATTTATAGAAAAGTAATCTTCTCTGGTTAAACTCATCCTTTTCCTTAATGGAGCCTTTGGAGGTTCATGTTTTTCAAACTTCTCTCCCTTCATTCTGCTTTGGAAGTAACATTTGATATAATCTCAGTTCTTTACCAGTTTATTCCTGTACTGTCTAGGCAGTTGGTCTAGACAATTCTCACTGCTTGAAAAGCAAGTCACACCATGACTTGCTTAGCATTCCTTAATATGATTAGATTACATTATCTGTTAGATTCTGATTAATCACCAAGTAGTCAATTTTAAGGGAAGCACATACTGCTGCTGTTACTTCTTCAAACCACATGCTGTAGCATGGCTGTAAATGGTTCAGCTATCAGGAAACAATATCATATGATCACATATTTTCTTCCTAGCCAGCTTATCAATTTGATTACAGCAAGAATAAAAAGCAGCAGTAAAATAACTTCTTAATTGTTGGAGAAAAAATTTGACTATTCTGACAGTACTGACCTGGAGAGCTGGGACATAAAACATCTGAAACATGGACCACCATGAGGAACTCTCAGTCTGTAAGGAAGTTTCTCAGATGGGAGTTGCACCAAGGTTTGTGGCACCTTCATGGACAGTGTGGTTTATCAGAGAAAGACTGAGAACCATTGCTATAACCCACAGTAAACACCAGCAATTGTCTCTATTCCTGCTCACAATATACTACAGTACTGCCTGGTTTAATCTGTCAACTTTAATTAGCAAAGAGAGCAGCAGTTAGTCTGTTTGTCAAGGATCCTGGGGCACTGTCTCAAGACTAGACTAGAGCTATAGAAGACAGACCAAATTCTGAAAAATTAAGTTTGAACATGAATAGCCTCTCCTAAGCAGTGCTTCATTGCAGGACTCTGACTGTAGCTTAAACAGTAGAAGTAATTCTCAGTTGCATTTGCCAGAAGCAATTTTTAGATGTAATAAATCAACAGAGAATAACATACATCACTGGTTCCTACTCCATATTTGTCACTTAACATTATAAATTGTGAACAGTTGTACATACTCAGTGAGCTCTGTTAACCTTCATCTGAACCCTGAAATTCAGGGTGGTTGACTAACTCAAGGAAAGCTTAGTTCTTCCAGTCTTGGAAAGTTTAAGTCACAGAGGATGCTAAGAATTTTACTTTGGTGCATACCAGGAAGGATGAAATTGTTTATTTACTTATCACTTAATAGCAAATATCCTTGCTTTAAGGCATTACAGAATTAATATTTTATCTGTGGATAAAAGACTAAGAGCAATTTAAGTTTCATATCAGAATCACTGCAGTTTATACAACAGTGATTTGTAATATGAACAAGAGCTTCACTGATATAAATAGGGGAATGGTTTGCTAATGCATCATTAACAGAATTGAATATGAGGCCTAAAATGAAAACTGAATTAGTATTTCCAACAAAGCTGACTGCAATAGTCTGAATTAGTCTTCAAAGGTTCCTTAAAGAAAGAATCACAGAACCAAGCTCTTTTCACATAGAATGTTTTCACACATGGATCACTGATAGAAGTATTATTGAATTAAGCCTATTCATAAGTATTACCAACTTAGCACCACTCATTTACAAATGTAAAAAGAAGTACTTAAGGTATGATTTTTAACAAGTGAAACTGGTGTAAAAAGCTCTGTAGCAGAAAACACCAAGGACCAGCAGCTTCCTAAGGGACCAGAAAACAGACACAGCATTATAACCAGGAGAAAAGGAACCTCCACCAGCCAGGGCCAGCCCCACTGTACCTGAGAAAGGAGCTGCCAGGCTGAGGGAATGCAGCTAAGAACACAGACCTCTGTGCTCCTGAAGACAGTGAAGCAAAGCCAACACTTAGTTGGGAAAACATATTAGACGCAACTTACAAAGGGTAACAAAAGCAAGACATCCCAGCAAGGAGTTCTAGAGTCCAAGCTAAAAAACCAGAAACACATAGACACAGCAGAGCTGGAGCTGCAAACTAACAACATGCCTGCAGATGAGAAAGAAGAGAGCACCCAGGCTGAGCTAAATATTGCTCCTTGGCGGAAGGGGTGGGTGGAGGCAACAGGTGAGGCTGCTCAGGGGAATTAAAGCCTGTTAGTTTGCTCAAGGCTCTGACAATTTTAAAGCAATCTGCCTTCCCCTGAGTGTAGCTGGTTTGCTAATATTTGTATAGCTGCTCTTTTACCTTTTTTGCCAGTCTTACCAAGGTAAAAAGTTAAAAAGAAAGCATTTATTTCAAGAGTACAACTTGATCACACAAGTTTAAATTATATCCCCAAGTTGTTGCTAAATTATATCTCTAAATCTCTTATTGCATTTAAATTCACTGTGGTTTCTCTTCAAGTTCCTGAGGTGAATGCTACTTCAGTGATTTTCAGTTTGTCTTTTGCTCTCTATAACTTGGTCTTTAACAAGCTGTCAGATCAAATAGACATGAGGCTGTTTGTTCATGCATCCCCTTCATTTTATCAACAGAGCAAATGAGTATTCTGAATGAGGGAGAGAACAGAGGGCATGTCAACACCATACAATGAGCACCATGCAGAGATGCTGGTTTGGATTGTGGGAGCAGAATGGAGAGCTCAGTACAACACTTCTTCCCAGCTGGGTACTCCTGCTGAGCAGTCCTCTTCAATAGTGTTAACTATTCAAATCGTAGTGCTGTGCTAACTTTCTTCCATGACTTCTTGTACTACTTCTAGCTTATCTGCGCAGCAAAATACAGCATGTGGTATAGGCACACTAAAAAGAAATTAAAAAGAAAATAGAAAATAGATCGGGATAATAGTTGAGAATCTGCACCACCTGGTGCTTTTGGATGTCTCAGTGTTGGATACACAAAGACCCTCAGTACAGGCAAGGTATATATGTAGCATGTTCTGCAAGGCACTTTGGGGTATTATTTAAAATAGCAGCTGGCAGGAAAAAGAAGTGGCCACATTGATTCAAGGCACATACTGTGGGGGTCCTGCCATTTTTGGGACTGGAAACCAAACGGATGCCAGTGAGCACAGGCAGAGAAAAGTGTTTTGAGCTGTCACAAGGCTGTGAAGAATGTGATCACCTGCTGTGTAGGCGTAAGTCATGTACAGAGCCAGCTGTGCCAATAAACATTTGAAAATTAAATTGTAAGAGCAATGGGGCCTGTAGTCCTGTGATGAGATGGTACAATTCCTCAAAAATATCCTTGATCTGCAAATACAGTATTCATGTAGCTGTGAATTCTCTGAAGAACTGCATTGCTTTTTTTTTCTTGCCTGATAAATGAATTAGATGTATCAGGCCTGAGTGATCAGGCCTTAATGACCCTAATTGACCTCATCTGAGACTCCCACCCACACAGGAATCCTATAGGCCCAGGAGTGCTACTTAAACTCAGGTCTGAGCATTCAGTGTCTAAGATGTATTATGGGAGTGCTGGTCTATAGCTTAGTGGTAATCTTATCTGGATTTTGATTCTAGTTCTGATATGTAGGCTGCCTTTCTAGCTTTGTCACTGGTTTGACTTGCCTTATGTCTCTGAGGTCTGCTAGCTGTTTAGTAAGCAGTGTCTGACCCTGGTTGTTCTTACTGAACCAGATCTGACTTGTGGATTGACTTTGGACCTACACTGTTGCTGCAAATTGCTGCATAACCCAGGTACCTGACCCAGCCTGGCTGCTCTCTGTAGGTCTGGCTGGTTTAGGTGTTCTGGGCACTGCTAGCTTTGTTACTGTGCCTGGCTCTTTGTCTGTTAGGGAGCAGCTGATTCTTACTGTGCTCTGACAAAACAAAGCTCAGGAGTTATAGCACTGACCTGTGTGGCTTTCAGGCATCTTCAGTGACTATGTTTCTATGTAATGTAAGCTCTGTTCCTAATGCTACTGCTAGAAATGCTTTACAACTTGCAGAAATCTCTCTGCTTGTTGTCTTTAACTGCCCTTCAGCCTGTTTCTACAGTTTGTCATTTATGTAATGTACGATCATATTGTTTCTTAAAAGTATGGCTCTTCCTTCTTGTGCACTAAGGTAGGTCAGAGAGATGAAAATGAAGTGCAGCAAAAGCAGCTACAGAAAGCTGATGGAGGCTGAGCATGAGTGATGATATAGCTCTATTTTGGCTTCTTTAGGTATGCCTCTTGAATTACTTGAAGTTTTCTTTCTGGCTGTTCAGGAGTCAGAGTGGTTTTGGTTGCTTTTACTGCTTTAGAAAGCAATTACAGGGCAATTGTTTTAGTGAGGATTTCTACTTTATTTGGTGTTTGATGTAGCCCCTGTTGTCAAACCCTAGGAGTATAATAATGACAGGACAATCCATGTGGTGC
The DNA here is from genome assembly GCA_013396755.1 of Sclerurus mexicanus. Taxonomy (NCBI): domain Eukaryota; kingdom Metazoa; phylum Chordata; class Aves; order Passeriformes; family Furnariidae; genus Sclerurus; species Sclerurus mexicanus. Next base: position 430,085 of record VWZF01006903.1, read on the forward strand.
GGGATTACTGCAAGAGTATTTTAAGTTTGTCTTATCTTAAAAATGTGAGAAGGTAAAGGTTTGTTGTGGGCCAAACTACAACTCAAATGTGACCTCTCTAGTCAAGTCCTACCATGTTTTATGAGGGTGGCCTGCTATGCCAGATGCTGTTCTCATAAAGCAGGCTACTGAGGAAAGGGAAGTAATAACATTCCCTTTTCCCCAGTGCCATATTTCTCACCACAGAATGAGCTCTTTTTAGTGGGAAGCTATAAAAGCCTGCAAGGGTCAGCAGGTTTGCATTCTAAGAGTGTCAGAAAAGGGGGTTTCCTCCCAACCAAAACCACACAGAAGAAGAAGGCAAGAAAGGCAAAAACGGCAGGAAGGCAGAAGTAGTATCTTCTTCTTGTAGCTCAGAAGCCAGCCATGAATTAAGAGTTATGTAAAGCTATTCAGAAAGTCCACAGCAGAAATAGAGGCTGCCTGAGTCCCAGCTTCATCCAGAAGGCCTGTCTGTCCTTGCACAAAAGGCTATGTTATTCCAGAAAGAAAAAAAATGAAATTAATCCTGCCTCATGGCTACTACTGAAGAGAAAGCCAGTAGTAAATTCTGTGTTTATGGGTATGAATTTGCTGAAGGCAGAACTATAGCTGCTGGTTGGAACTGCCTGGTGGCTCGGGAGTGGTCCAGTGTTGCAGCAGGTACAGCCTCATCAGGAGGGGGCTATGGCAGCAGAAGCTGCCTCAGCAGTATAATTATGCAAAACAGACCAGATGTTTACAGCGTGTGGAAACTATTTATTAACATTCAGAGATACTAATGATAATCATCATAGGTGTTGTTATGGAAAACATTGAAAGTGATTTAGTCAACCCTGTCTGATTCCACCAGATACTCTAGAAAAGACAAGGAAGGAAAATTATATCCCCTTCTTGATATAGAAGAATCCTTTTACAGTCCTGTTTTCAGTTAGGATTTATGTATTAAGTATGTTTTTTTGCATCAGTATAGAGGAAGATTGTGCCTCAGTCTGTAAGTGGTCTGTTTACCTGCTTTCAGAGAGCTTTAAAGTAGTCTTCTGCTCTGTGGGAAATGCTTCTGTGGTCCCCTTTGCAACACCAACAGCCCTTGACAGAGCAGGACCCTGCCTTCTCCTCTTGTGCTTTGAGGCCCCAATGCTCTGTGTAAATGAATGAGTGTAGCTTTGTCATAACAGTATCAGAAGTGACAGTCTTGTCCTGACAGAGAAAAAGATCATGCATGGGAGAGGTGCAACTTCTTTATGTTATATGACTTTAGCTTACAGATTGCCATGTTTAGGGTTTGGGGGTTTGTTTGTTTGGTTTTTTTCCCCAAGGAAGGGTAACAAGAATATACAAGATAAATAAATATCTGTGGAGGAATGACGGGTTGGCTATTAACTTTGGTTAGGAGCTTTTATTTAAAGTGTGTATGAAAACTGAGGCTAAAAGCAAGTCTTGTTTGTTTTCATAGCTACTTTAATTTGAACTAAGAACATTTCTTTCTTGTGTGTAGAAAAACCTTTAGATTCGGGTCTATCTTAAATGATCCTTAATGACTGATGCATTATAAGCTATCAAGTAAATATTAAATATACATAGGCTTTTATATAAGGACAGACACTTGGAAACAGTGGAAGTGGTAATACTCTGGCACATCAAGGCCTATTTACAGTGTAACTCTTAGGTGCACTTATACAACCAGCAGAGCCATTCAAACCTACTCAATAGAAGTAATTTCCACTGGTTTTATGACAGGACCTACATGGACAGTTTCCAAGCCACAAATTATATAACAGACGAGGTTGGGAGCAAACAATGGATTTAGATATTTTGAAGTTAGCATGGCACAGTGCACTGTTAATAAGTAATTGACTGTAAATGCAGCTCTTTAGAAGAGGATTGACTGTGCTCTTTTTGAATGTAATTACTTGAGTTAACTCCTCTGAAAGAGAAAAGTAATGTTTGTGGGAGTCTTTTGGAGGTGAAAGTAAACTTTTTAATTTAACATAGAAATGTATTGTTATATAACTTGTATATATTTTTTTTTTTAAAGCATAAAGTAAGGTTTGAGTAAGTTGTCACCTGATGATGAATATCTTCCCTGAAGGCTGTTGGGAAGGTGCAAGCTTGATTTGAATTACTGGCTTGTAGGAAGCAAAGCAATATGATGGCGTGTTCTATGGTGGTGTGCACTGGGCTAGTCTTTTGCTGCTGGGGATTTGCCTGTGAGGAGGAAACAAAGTTCTTAGTCTAGTTTAGTTATTCACTTGTTTGTGCTTGCTTCCTTTTAAAGGAATGAAACTCCAATGTTTTAGATAAAATGAAACTGTCTGCTGATTTAGTCAAAAAAAAGTTGTATCAAGCTGGATGAAAGCAGAGTACAGTGATGGAATGCAGCATAGCTGCATTGGTGTGCCATCCATTCTCCTCTTAAACGTGTCAGAGAAACCAGGGTAGAAAATACAGGAGATTTAGGAAAGGAAGTGAAGGAATGTGGTAAGGAGAGATGGGTGTGGATGTGAAATGCCAGAGGAATAGCGATCAGATGAAACAGATTGAATGAGGAATGATGATGGGCATGACTGCATACTTTATTTTCGTGTAAGAGTAATGGAGAAGTGTCTGGTTTTCTGCTTTTCATGATGATTACAGCTATGACTGTGCAGGAGGACTAATGCTCTGTAAGATGCTCTAAGACCTACCTTCTATAGCTGCTACTTGGTGAAGAAAAGTATGCTTGGCTGGTCTGGAAGCCTGTAGACCGTGTCTGTAGTTACTGTATTTGATAGCTGGTGCTCTTGAACCTGTGGAATTGCAAGTGGACTTTGTCATGCAGTCTGAGGAATGTCTGTGCCATCTGGACTCTGAAGCCTCAAGTGGGACCACCTAATATGTCCGAGTGACAATCCTACCCCAAGCCAAGCCCACAGAGTCTCTGCTTACTAGGTGCAGTTTACATCTTTTGTAGCAAGCAACTGGCTATTAGACAGCCAGGTCTGCTATATGGAACAATGGACCCCTTGATGTTAAAGAACAGCAAATGCAGAATGTTCTCAACCAGGCAAAATCCGGAGTATGCCTTGCAGAGCTACACCACCTTTATGATCATATCTTCAGAGTTTTGAAAAGACGAACCATTGCACATTAAAAGGTGAGCATAGGTGGATAATCATCATGTGTTGCTCTGGACTTGCTGCTTTTACCAATCTTTCTGTCTCTGTTAGTCTTTTTGCACTGTGTGAGAGCTGCAAGTTAACTGGATGTCATGTTGGATTGGTGTGTGGTGTGTTGGCAAACTCTGCAGCGGAGTGGGACCAACAGTGCCAATACAGCTGTTCCCAGTGAAGTTCTATTTGCATTCCCTGTCAAGTACTACTGCAGCCTTTGCAGGATTCAATTTCCTTTCTATTTTTATATCATTTTCCAAGTCTGTAGTTAATATTGACTGACAGGGCCAGCTGAGAATCTTGGGATTTCCTATTACAGATAATTAAGGAAAATACTAATTCATGCACAGGCAGATGCCTTGTTGTAAATTGCACTGCATGAATATCATTGCCTTCACTGCTAATTCTGTTTCCTACTGATTACTGAATCTGACTTCTTGTATAAGGTGCCAGAGGCATGCAGCATGTTTTCAGCCAGTAGATGTGTAAAGAAAGCTGCAGAGACGACTGATCTTACTTTTTTACTCAAGTGTTGCTTTTATGGGCCAGTTGTCCTAAATTGTTCTTTCTGTATGTAGAATATGTGAGAACTTGCATTTTTTGCTTCCTTAATGGAGCATGAAGAACCTGGGAGCAGGAATTGCATTCATCAAGGACTCTTCCAATTCACATTAATTATTACTAAATTGATGTTTGGTTTTATATTAGGTTAAATTTGAGCTTCCTGTTCTGTGCCAAAGAGAGATTGCCATGAGAAAGCAGCAAGCATGGGCTGCTCTGCAAGGCAGGCAGGCTGAGAGCTGGAGATGACAGCAAGGCAGCTGTAGGAAGTGGTTAGTCCCACAAGGCTTGTGAGAAGGTCCAGTGGCAGGCCACAGTGATCACCAGACAAGTCCATAGCAATGAGGTGTGTCCAAGGTCTAGTGGGAAAGCTGAGTCAGGGTCCAGATCAGCAAGGCACATCATGCACAATAAAGCTTGCCCAAAACATACTTCAGGATAAAATGGTACACTTCAGACGTGCTCAGTGAGAGGGGTCTGAACTCAAATGCAGCTCAAAGTGCAACAGAGGGAGCCCTGATGCCTTGCAGGTGAGCCTGACCCAGTGTTGCCGCTGCACTGTGTCTAAGCTGGCCTTGAGCACAGGGCACTCAGACACGGGGGTGGCAGATTGCAGAGCCTGCTGGTGCTCTCCTGCATCAGGTGTAAACTACTACACACTTGCCCTGTTCTTGAGCTATTTCCTAGGCAGGAGGCAGGATACTGCATTAAAGGGATCTACAGTCTAATGTGGTGCAGCCATCGTTGTGGTAACATGTAAAACCTTTCTGGATGCAGAATATTCTTAATTTGGATGTAGAAGAACAGGACTTCAAAATTCCGCTGAATTAACTACTTCAGGCTGAGCAGGCTTGAAGTGCAATACTTTTGTAAAATAGTGTTTCCTTATTAGTTTTCAGCATAAACATATAATGAGGTATTTGAACAAGCAGGTAGCTGTGATCAAAGTACAAAGCTGTTGTCTTTAACATCTTGTGGAATAGATCTGTTTCCTTGGAGACTGGCTGTTTATCTTTTCAGTGGAAAAAAAAACCCCGAGAGTTTAATCCCTGTTCTCTAGGAAGGAATGTGCTGAAGTCTCCTGACTCATAACTTACCAACAGGCAGAACAGTAAATGTTGATTGTCAAGTACAGTGAAACATGACCGGAGAGGAAGGAGATCTGTGCTTGCCTTGCACCTTTTCACGTGTCTCTCGTGGAAGGATATGAGAGCAGGTTTGCTGGAGTCACACCAGTTTGTTCTCCTCTGCCTCCACTGGGTGCCAGCTGCAGGCACACTGGCAGTTCTGGCTTTTACAGTCCTCTGCCTGATGGAGAGCAGGTTTGAGTGTGCAGGCTCAGGCCACAGACACCCTGCTTGCAGTCCAGGTGTGGCCACCAACTAAGTCAGAGTTGCTCCTCTAGGAGGGAAAGGGAAGGACTTGCCAGCTGTGAAGAGATCAGACTTCATCTGGAATCAGGGAAACAAAGTATGGCCTGAAGCAGATCAAAGGTTGTACTTCAAACCTGCTTAACCAGGGGCAGTTCATGCAGTTGATTTTTGAAGTTCTGTCCCTTTCTATGTCCAAGTTACCATTCTGAGGGCACTTTGGATGAATCAATGCTGCTATCAGCTATGCATCAGACACTAACTTCCTTGTGCTGTAAATACAGATTAGATATCTGGAGTTTAGCATGAAAGATGGAAAATGAGTACAAATAAACAGGACATAAGCTTAATATAACATCAATGTACTCAGTTGAGGTTGCTGAGTGCCCATAAAAATATGACTAAGTTTGGGAATTGGATTTTGACAGACTCCATTGCAACAACTTGTTTTTCTAGCTCTGCCTGTACTTTTATCTAATTTTGGAAGTTTGTGTCTCAGCATGGCTATCTCTGATTATGGCCATTCTGATATCTACTCAATGAGCTGCTTTTTACCGAGCTTTTCTTCCAAGACTCTTAACTCTCTAAATGCTAGGGTTTGATATTAACTAGTGGCAAAACAAAGGCAATCCATGCACCTCCAAATTGCTATTAATTCTTTATATTGTCTCCCTTGGAATACTGCAAAAAACAATGTCTAACTATGCACACTTATCCTATTGAGCTGAACAACCCAGTGAGTGCTGACACTTGTGTTTTCTATTCATGCACTGCAGCCATCCTAACCTACAGCATTGATGTTACAAAAAATGAGGAATGCTGTGGGCTCTAATTTAGGCTCTTAAAGTCATAGAGAGATGAAGTTCATATATTTTAATGTAAGGTATTAGTGTGTGTGCATATATGGGGCCGTTTTCTGGTAGCATATGGATCCCTTTGCACTTACTTGGATATGTAGTTTATAATAGAATTATTAAGTCCTGGTGAGAAGGGACCTCAGGAGGTCTCTCATCTAACCTCCTGCTCGAAGCAGGGTCAGCTCTTAGGTCAGACCCAACTGCTCAGGGCTTTATCCAGTTATGGATGGAAACTACACAGCCTCTCTGGCCACCCTGTTACTCTGTCTGCCTGAAAAGGTGCTTCTGTATCTGCAGTTGGAATTTCTCTTATTATTACATTCATATTGTAAAACAAGTGTGTTGGATTGTAGTTCAGGAGTAATGGCAGATGCAGAACACAATGCTGGGAACCTACATGGGCCACAGGTGAAGTGCTGCTGACAGGGACAAGGCCAATGGCTGTAAAATCTGTTCCAGCAGGAATACAGAGCCCTACTCATGTGGCATTGACTGCACATGGAGCTCAAGGTCTGTAACTCAGCCAGACCATAGGCTGTTACAAAAGCAGTGCCATTGTACCAAAAGTACACTGAAGTAAAAGTTTTGTTGGATTAAATCTTCTATACCTTATTTTCCTAAGGACTTTGACACCTCTTCCTCCCCTGCAATCTAGGCATGATTCATTTCTGCATTTACTGCTGGTATCTTTGTAGAGGAGCAAAACCAGCATGAAATTGATGTGATCTTCTTTCATTGCTGCCCAAAAGGTTCTGAATAGCAGCCCTGGAACAGAGTGAGCTTGTTGATGGCATTCTGCAGCTGCAGGAAAAATCTGCCTCTAAGCCTGCAGCTTCAAGAAGACAGTGCAGCATCTGTTCACATAAAAGATATCTTTGGGCTTGTCTTTTTTGAAATCATGAGACATTTAAATTACTAGGTTTAAATGGGAACTTGGAAACAGGTTACTTGGGCTTCCCTCATTTGCCAAGGAAAGCTTCCCACTTATCTTTGACTGGATGGATTTTTCTCCATTTCATTTAAATATTTTTGCTCTACATGTGGAGAAATTAACATCTAATTTACGAAAAGCATTAATCCTGGTTTAATAATTATATTCTACTATGTGAATCTCTGTTTAGTCAAGGTATGACTACAAAGTCTCTTTGATTTTTATGGGCTTGTTCTTTTTATGTGCAACTCTTTATTTGCATTTGCTTGTCACCATGACAACTTCCTATCAGTTTACCTGACACTGCACTTCACAGAAGTTATGGTTAACCCAGAGCCTGAACGCAGAGGGCCAGGGAGTAACAGCTGGGCATCTGATTTCCACGGGATCGTGCATAGCTCTGTTCTGATGAACTTTAATGCATCATGTTTAAAAACAAAGAATTATGTTCTTTGACCAGATCTTCAATCTCTGGTTTCTCTAATATCATCTTATTCTAATTATGTACATGGGTTTGTGAAGTCATTATTATGGACATGTTTGTGAAAATCAATGTTGAACTATCACTTAACAGATATATAGCCTGACTTCTAAAAATGGCTCTACACTGCCTTTAGAAATTGTTTTCTTTATGCTCTAGCTTGAAGTTTTTTGTTACTAAGTACTGGGATCAGCATTTAATTGGTAAGTGTTCTACCACAGAACTAAGCTGCCTTGCTCCTGTCAGTCTGCTCTCCAGTATCCTATAACAATATTCTGCCTGGAATCAGCAAATCTGGCTGATGTGTTCTGTCAGGAATGATTTTTCTACTTTGGTCCTCAAAAACACTGTGCACTCTTTGATTGAGACTTGTGGGCTGATCCTTTGGGATCTGTGCTGTTTTGTGGTGGTGGGTGCTCATTGCCGTGCTGACTCACCACTCCACCCAGCATTTTTCTTGTCTTGGGACAGTTTGCATTGGAGACTGGCAGGCTTCACCAAAATAGGCTTTTGGACAGGAAGCTTCAGTTCCTTGAAAGAAGGATTTGCAGGACAAAGATAAAAACTTCATGTGGCTTTGCTCAGCCATATCTGAAAGTACCTCAGTGTTAGGGATGAAACTGAGACAACTCTAAGCCTGCCAGAGATAGTAAGGACAGGGTTTCCTGAAGCACTGTGAGTGGCTAGACCTCCATTGGTGAGGGTTGTTGCCAACTCTTTGGCAAGACTGTGGTTTGAAAATCTTGCATATGTTATTTCCCTGTCAATCTAAAAAAAAAAAATCCCTCAATCACAGATTTTCTCAAATAGAAATATTCGTGCTCATACTCTGAACTAGTTTACATGGTGGAGCCTAATGCAGATGGGGAGATGAGTGTGGTGCACAGAGAAGCAGAACTGCTTCTGCTTGTTGTGTTGCTTCTGCCTGTTCCAGCTGGGAACTGTGGTGTCTCTGCCATGCATATTGCATCCATTTTCTGTGGGTAAAGCCTTGCCTCATGTGGGTTTTATCCTAGACTTGTAGTGACATTTTATTTTTCTAAAAATAATATAAAATTCAAGTATCTAAAAGGAAACTGGTTACCCTTGGCTGCATTATGCGATCAAAAGGCATGTAAAAATGTAACAACTGTATTGCCACCATAGACAGAGCTGCTTGTTCTAGTCTTTGCTAAAAGGCCACTGGGAATACCTTTGAACCACCCCAATTGTCACTGAGGGAGTTTATTGGTATTTATTCTTGTGCAAGTGCTGGCTGAAGTTACATTCAGAAATATGTGTGGCCTACCAGACCAACACAGCTGTGACAAACCAGTTCAGCACTACAGACAGCAGGGATGTGTCAGAAGCAAAGCCATGTGTACAGACGGTTGTGCTACTGATGAGATCTTCATTTTTGGAATCCATGCTGAAAGGTATGCACTTGAAAGCAAATGGAGATGTATTCACTTATATACTTTTTGTCTATAGTTATGTTAATGAAATTACCAGGAAAAAAATCATTGGAAACATGTCGCAATGTAGTCTAGTAAGCCAAAAATCCCCTGGCTTGTCTGAATCTACTGCTGTCAGCAGCAAAATGTATGACTTGGAAATACTTTGAGTGATAAAAATGCAGTTTCAAGGAGTTAATAATCTGATGAAGTCAAAATCCTGTTTTGAAAAATAAGCAGAAGTTTCATTAACTCCAACACTGGATTGTAACAGAGTTCATATCCTGAACTGCTGAAAAAGAATTTATTAGTGATCCTAAGGGCAGGTGCATGAATCAATGCTGCTGCATTCTCAAGAAATGTTTGGTAACGTCTTTATTTACCAGTAGGTGTCACTGGAGCCCAGCAGAGAGCTATTATTACTTTAAAACGTCATTTGCTTAATCGAACCTTTATTTCATAGAGAAACATTCAGCAGTTGTACATACTGATGTACCTCCAATAAAAATGAAAAACAGTGATCAGTGCTCTTTCACATACACTTTTTCCTGTCTCAGCTACTGATGACTGTTGCTGGATAACTCAATGGATCGGGAAAGAATTCTCATTCTTTTTCCTCTATAGCATGTCTGAATCTGGTCTGAGCTGATAATGAACAAAGTGATTATTTTATGCAAAGATGAAATCAGTTACAAGTCTCGTAGGACTACTCAGCCCTCACACAATCTTGCATTTGGTGGTGGGACTAAAATGGAAAATCAAGCCAAAGGACCTAAATAATCTGTTCTTCTTTCCCCCCTCCGCTTTTTCTGGGGGACCTGTGTTAAAATGAGAGTCTGGGAACTGAATGGGATGGGAAGGACCTGTCAGCCATGAAGTAGCCCTCTGCAAGACTGAGGAAGTATTTAGGGAGTAAAATTGCCTACACATTGTATTAGAAGACATAGCATTGTGCTGAAGAGGACTGCTTAGGGTTGAACCGAAGTAGCCCATGGAATAACTTTTTCTTTTTTAATGAACTGCAGTTCTTGTCTGCTGTGTTTGCTTAACAGGTGAACAGCAAAGGTATTTTGATTGAAATAAGTTTTCAAGTATGCTTAAGTACTTACTGTCTGAAAGGCACAGGAAAGCACCAAGTAGATACCTGTGGTTACCATATATTGTTCAAGCCACTTGCTATCACACATCAAAACATAAAAGGGGAGTTAGGTTTTGTTTTCCTCCAGGTACGGTACAAGCTTTATTCTTCAGGAAAACCAGTAAGGAGATGTTTTGAGTTAGTTGAAGCATCTTAGTTTGAGCCTAAGCTATTGCATCAATATGTTCCTTCAATTTCTTTCAACTGTTGACAAAAAAAAGAAAAGAATTTGCTGCACAGTAAACATTTATCTTAGAATTTCAAGGTCACAGATCCAGCAGAGAAGCATAGCATAAGGAGATACCTGCAGGCCAGTGTATTATTGGAATAATAATGTGCTTTTGGACAGTAAATGCACTGCCTGCTCTGTTGCCCTTGCATGGGGCTAGATCCAGTAATGAGTTATTTCTTTGATATGTCTAAAGAACCAGGCAGTGCACGGGTTTTTAGCCTTTTGTTATCATCTTTAAATACATTTCTGAATGTACTCTGCCAGCACTTGTTAAGAGGCCCTCTATTGATGCTGCCGAGTGATCTTTGACCGTTCAATGGGGCATGATTACATTGTATGCAGCAAACCTCAGGTGTGAACAGGTTTGTGGAACTCGCACAATGTATGGCCCTGGATGTACCAGGGTCTTGTGCAAGAAGGAAAAGGCATTGCAGCTTTTCCTCATGGTGCTGCATTGTAATCTGAGTAAAGGTGAAAGTAACTTGTTCAGGGCTGTATTCTGGGAGAAAGGTAGTGAAGTCACTAATGGTATTTTGTTGCCTCCTACATTCCCATGAGGAAATCTTAATTTAATTTTTTTAAATTTTCATTTTGTCAGCTTAATTTTCTAGATAACACATTATCTTGACAGTCAGGGACGTGTCCATCCAGACCTCATTCATCTCACTAGTTTTAATTCTCTGTGGATTTTCTTTTCCAGTTGTAGTTTATGGTGCTGTCCTTTGTAGAATTGCACGCAACCCTGAATGGCCACACAAAGTGGTCTCCATGCACCAATACGGTTGTTGATCTGCTATTGCTGGGATTTAATGTTTTGTGACTACTGTAGGAGTCCTTAGTTACTGGGCAAGTTCTACTCTTCCTAAAAATTAAAACCAAGTATTTGGGAAATACAAAGGTGAAAACAAAAACCTTGTAACATTACCTTTTGAGTTTTAATTTACAGGTTACAGCATCTGCACATAAAAACCACAGAAGAGGACATAGAAACATAAAACGTTGGTCATATACTTACCCTTTTTAAAGGATAAAGGAAGCATAGTAGCAAAATAAGTGAGAGAAATGGCTGTTCCCCTATTGCTAGAGGAGGAACAGGATAATGACAGTTCCACCAATGAGCTTCTTATAAGACCAATTTAAAACATCAATTTCTTGTTGCGTTCCCATATTTCTCTTTGCCCAACAAGCACTATGTTGGTGCACTTCGGTAGCTTTCCTTAAGGGCTGCTGCTGTAAAGGGAGACAGAAATTCAATAATAATGTAAACCAATAAGATCTTAAGAGTCCAAAAAAACTCAGAGATAGGAAATGGTTGGTATTCAGTCTGGTTGTCCTATAAGGCTGCAAGGAAATGGTTGGTATTCAGTCTGGTTGTCCTATAAGGCTGCAAAAGACCTCGGGCATGTAAGAGAGTCAGCCCCTTTCTATTCCTTAACAAAACAATGGGAACTTATTTTGTTCAAAGGACCGAAGAACCCAGACTTTCCTTGAGGCTTTTTAAGATAGGCTGTATCCTCACTACAAATGCCTTTGGTTTTGTTTTGGTTTTTTTTTAACCTGAAATATGTTGGCACATTGTAAAATCTTCAGTGGGAAACAACACAGATGGTTACTTTCTCAGCAGAGCTTGCTGGGATAAAGTGCCTGGTGGAATAAAGTTCTGACCTTGATGATTATAACAAGGTGAAAGCTACTTTTTGATTTTCCCACTGGTGTTTCACCACAGGTTTTTCCAGTAGACTTGCAGGCTGATCACCTAGGGAAAAAACTGCACAGAAAACCACTGAGAATTTACCCGTAGGTGAATGACTACTGTTGGTTCATCGAGTAAAACTAGTCTTTCCAGAGGCTCTTGCATTGCAGAGGTGATGTTGCCTCTTGTGATTGCAACAGATGGGTGGGCAGGCCACAGAGAAGGAGTAGCACAACTCTTTCTGCTGGCTGCCTGGGCCTGCCTCAGTAATGTCATGATCCAGGGAACTCTATCTATTAGTATATTTATTAATTAATTGTGGAGAACTGGCCTTTTGTACTCATATAACCATTTATTTATTCTGTCCAGCAGTGCTTGTTTTAATCTTTCAGTTACTAAATTTAATGCCTTGACCACCTCGTATGAGGAGATAGTTATGTTATGATGCAAATACTGAAAAATATGATCCAAAACTCTGTAAAGATCCCCTGTTTGAATGCCTTTCAGTCTTTCTCCTCAGGGCTCAGCATCAGAAATAAGCAGTACATTATCCATGGGAAATAGCTCACTAAGAAAAGCCATATTCCTGACAGGAGTCATGCTTTGCAGTACTTTGCAGTACACTGGGTTGCAGATCTCCCCCTCCTTCCCTGCCCCTGTATGTTCTGCTTTATGTTGGCTGTATTGGGTTTGTGTGGCAAGGTTTTGGTAGCAGGGGGGCTACAGGGGCAGCTTCTATGAGAAGTGCCAGAAGCTTCCCTCATGTCCAGTTGAGCCAATGCCAGCCAGATCCAAGACGGACCCACCACTGGCCAAGGCTGAGCCCATCATCAATGGTGGCAGCATCACCACAATAATGGATTTAAGAAGTGAAGAAGAAAACTGCACTACTGCAGCTGGAGAGAGGAATGAGAATGTGAGAGAGGGGAGGACGCAGAGAAAATTGGGAGCAAAGTGAAGTCTGGCAAGAAGGGAGTGTGGGAGGAAGGTGTGTTAAGATTTAGTTTTAGTTCTCATTATCCTACTCTGACTTGATTTATAGGAAACTAATTTTTTCCAAGTCAATTCTGTTTTGCATGTGGCAGCAATCACTGAGTGATCTCTCCTTGCCCTTACCTCAACCCATGAGGCTTTGGGTACATTTTCTCTCCCCTGTGCAGCTAAGGAGAGCGGTGACAGAGTGGCTTTGGTGGGCACCTGGTACCAGCCTGGGTCAGCCCCCACATCTGTCCTGCTGCAGCTCTCGGTGCAGCTGCTCTTGCCCAGTCCCCAGGCAGCTGCTGCAGGTGGTGTTGCTGCACTTCTCCAGCCACATTAATAGCGATACTAACGTGTGAGCGACTATTTTTGGAGAAGTCCACCGAAGTATGGTAATTAGTTACTTAATGTGGCTCTTTCTCCTTCCTTCACCTTTGCTATGCAAATAGCACGGGGGAAATTCTAGCCCCAGTGAACTGAAATGGCAAGGGTCTGTGTGCTCTCACCCCGGTGCGCCCTGTGACATTTGAAAGAGCAACAGGAGGAGATTGACAGTTTGCAAAGAAAAAGCAAAAAGCACCAAAATGTCTAGCATTTTAAATGGTGCTGTTTGGCACATGAAAGCACTGCAGCAGCTGTGAGTACAGCAGGACATCCTCTTCACCCCCATCCCTTCCCACCTGGACAAGAGGCAAGGGAGGAAGTACTAGAGGAAGCTGGAGAGGACTTGGGAGGCAAAGAGTGAGTAGGGTGAGGCACAGAAGGACAGGGAAGAGGCAGAAGGAGAAGATAACGAGTGGCTGTGAGGGGAGCACTGTGGGCACCAGTAGTGGGGAGAGTCCTCCTGGGAGCTGCTGTTCGCTTCCTGGGCAGCACCTTGCAGGGAAGGGGGCAATGGGTTATTGAGCTCAGTGTCTTTTTGTGGGAAAAGGGGTGGAGCAAGGCTGTACTGTGCTGTTAACTTATGCACTTGGTATGAAGGATACCTAGTGCTATAGTCCTTTTAAAGCCTTTAGCCTCAGTTAAGCTGATATTACTGTCAAATGCTAGGTTTAGTCCATGAGGCATTACTGAGAAACCTTCCTGAAAGCTTCTGGAAGGACATGCCTGTCTTCATCTGCCCTGAGGGTATCTGCTGCACGGGAAACCTTCCATTTTCCTACTGCATTGCCCACTTTTTCTTTTGGAAGAAACTGAAACAGTTTAAAGTGTTTCAATGGCTGCCTCAAGACTGAATTTATGTGAAAGAGTTTGTAGTAGGTTTCAGCTCATTTTGAGAAGTCTGTTTTGTTCTCTCCTCTTGGCCCAGAACCCCGAAAAGAGAACTCAGATGGTTCTAGAGTGTATTAAGATGTGATGTATCCAAATAACTGTTCTGTCTCTCTTATTTGTTCCTTCTACTGTTATACTTTTATGTCTCTTATGTCTAGCTTTGATGTATTTGAGCAGTATTTTTCTGACTTTATTATAAGTAGCAAAGATGGTAGTTTCTTCTGGACAGTAATGGAAAGCTGTAGGACTCACTTATGGCTTTCCCAGAAAAGCGTTGAGGTGGAAAAGCTACAGTTGTACGATGGCTGCTTATCTCCCAGTGCTGTTCTCATGGAGGAAAATGTCAACCTGCAGTATTTCATGTCTTGCTTTTTTTGTAAAAGTTTTTCTGTAGTTGAGTTTTGGGGAGGGTTTTTTTGTTTTGTGGGTTTATTTGTTTTGAGTTCTTCGGTTTTGGTTTGGGGTTTATTTTTTTTTTTTGTGTTGAGGCAGATGGCAACTAACAGTAATGGAATTTCACAAAAAGCATAAGATGCCTGTTAAATTCCACCCTCTGAGAATGAAACTTACCTACTGCCAAACACAGATGGGATTTGACTTTTGTTTGCTCTGCCTTGGTACTTGCATATTTGAGGTAAGCCAGAGGAAAATGAAAATAGCAAAGCTTAACATGTTAACTGCCAAGGTGTGAAAATTTCAAAAGTATCTAAAGTATGTTTGGGGCAGTAAAACTGGCCCCTCTCTGCTGTTCTTGAACACCACAATGTTTTCATCCTAGTAAAAGGCTTTATTAGACTTACAGACTTCTGCTGATAACCAAGATAGGATAGGCAGCACATAAATGAATTTAATTTATCCTCTGTTAGTCATGGGAAATTCCATCACGACCATGAATATGCAGTGGTTTAGATCACTCTGTAGGGAGAGCCTGCAGAGACTGGATATGTGAAGCTATCCAGGGGGTATAAGGTGTGAGAGCTTTCAAATGACATCCAATTACTAGCATTAGACTGCAAAACTCTCTGAATTACAAAGTGACTTAGGTAGCCCAGGCTTTAAGTTAGAGACAGATTTAATTTAATTTAAACTCTTTTAGGTTCACATCAAAATACAAACTATTTCCGAATAGTTTCTCAGTGTCACTTCTTTACTCTGGCTGTATTCTTCACTTTTTTTTGTTTCTCAGGACCAACTTTTATGTTGTAAAGAACTTCACAGAGCCTCAAAGTGTCCTGAGCTGAGTCTCATGTTTTCCTCTTTGTCTAACAGATCAGTTAGTCATCAAGCAAGACTATGCAAAACTCCAACTGGTTTAACTTTCCATTTTACTCTTGAAGTTTAAATATGCTCATTAGAAGCTCTGATCAAGAGTACTCACGGGAAAACAATGTTCTCACTTTTTGTATTCAAATTATGAATTTCGAAGTTTGTAATCTGTTTTCAGGGGCTCCTCAATAACTGAGTCAGGTGGTGAGATACAGATGTGCTTGTAAACCTCTGAAACACAACATAAACCCCAACCATATTTCAAATGAAGCTTGTACATCTCCTCACTGGGCACAGTCAGTTTTAGCTTCACTTTTTCTGGCAGCACCTGTTGTATACTGGCTTTAGAGAGCGCATGCAGAGTGTTTTTCCTTCAGAAGTAATACCTAAAAGATGCCAGCACATTGGTAGGTATCAAGTAAAAGCTGGATCTACTCACAGGATCACTAAACAAAATCACAGTCTTGCATCTCCTTATTGAAAGCCAGTGATTTTGTACTGAGTAAATGTAAAGTGAAGAAAAAAGAAGTCATGTTTCTTGACTAGAAGTACTGAGACAACTCTAATCTCTTGTGCAGTGAAATCAGCATCATGGATTTTTTTAATGTGTTGCATTTGGGAACTGTAGTAAAGCCTCCAGAAATGGATGATGGCTACTGTGAGTACGTTGTGAAGCTGTTTTAGGATCACGGTTGTAGAAGGGTTTCTGTTCCATGGGTTGTTATCTGTTCTTTTTGTCACTCCTTTGAAAATGTGATGTTCTTTTTTAATACATTGTTTTCCTAGTTGCACATCCTGAATTCTCCCGAGTTTTGCGACATACAGCCTACGGAGCGTGGAATGTTGGATTTCGGGTTTGTTTGCTAACCTGCACCATCAGCTGCACGACGGAACCCCCGCGGAGCCCCTGTTTCAGCGCTGCACGGTGAGCCCCCTTAGCCGAGGCCTCAGAGGCGTGCAGGAGCCCGGCGCACACGCGGGCGGCACGGCCCGTGGCACCGGCACCGAGCGGGAGCGGGGCTCTGCCGGCGCCCGGGGGCCCGGCCGTGGCGGCGGCTCCGCGGGGAGTCCCGGGCAGCGCCCGC